>LFZO01000239.1:0-51048 GCA_001578225.1 Pseudocercospora musae | reverse complement strand
AATAACAATACACTTGCTATTCCTACTTTGGCCCCTACTATTCCTTGTAGCTTCTATTGTAGTTTATGATCCATTTATACCTATCGGCCCTCCTTAGCTCGACAATATTTCGTATATTGCTATACTATTTCTAGACGATATAGGTATTAAAGGGCCTAAGACGAGATATAGAGATAAGGAGGTAGAGCCTAGTATCCGTCGTTTCGTTCTAGAACATATCTAGAACCTAGACTAGGTTCTATACGACTTAGAGTATACGTATCTTACGATCTACGGCTCTAAGCTTTAGCTTCTTTACTAGAAGATTAATATCGTTAGCTACGTTACTAACGCGAATAGGAGACATCCGAATAGTACCTATATTAAGAAGATCGTAGAGTAGCCGACTCCTACCTATTAGAAGGATATACGGATATAGGTAGGAGTAGTTACCTACTTTAGGATCTAGATTAAGGAGTTCTCGATCGTCTATAAGCCGCTATTTGCTCTCCTTCGGAAGGATACTAAGTTTAGGTAGGATAAAGAGTATTAGTAGGCCAAGGAGCGCGTTACGAAAGCCTTAATTAGTATCCTAGCTCTCGTATCTATTAACTATACTAAGGGAGCTAGTACTCTCGTAGTTACTATCGATTCTAGTAGGGATAGTTATAGCGAGGTACTAATATAGTACGATAGGGATAAGTCTTCTATACGATACCCGATACGATACGAGTCTAGTTTATAGAATCCTACTAAGGCGAGGTACGATACTAGTAAGCGCGAGTACCTCGGAGTCTATAAGGTACTAAAGAAGTTTCGCCCTTAGTTGTTTAGCGTCTACTTTTAGCTCGAGGTAGATACGAATACCTTAGTCTACTAGCTTAATCGAGTAGCTTCTAATCTACCTAACTTAGCGATAGCTAGGTAGGTAGTATAGATCTACCTCTTTAACTTTAATATAGTTTACGTTCCTAGGAAACGGTACTCTACTATAGACGCCTTATCTCGCAAGCCTATTATAGATAACGATATCGTAGAAATGTAAGAAGAGGAGAACGTAGATATAGTAATTAACCGAACGTTCTTTTCGTCCTTCTATATTAATAGCTATCTAGTTATCGAGGAGGATACTACTACCGCTAATATAGACGACGAGGAAGGGGCTAAGGAAACGGAGTATACCGATATCCTAGATAGAGAATACTCTAATAACTCCTACTATATCGCCTATTTCCTTACGTATAGTAGAAAAGCTCTAGGAGTGTCTAGGAGTTAGTATTAGCGTATTATTAAGCAAGTACGTCGGTTTATAGTTAAGGATAGGCATCTATAGCGGTAGTCTATAATTAACGCGCCGCTTTAGAGGGTTATCGATAATACTAAAGCTAGACAAGAGATCTTATACGCCCTTTACGAGGAGACTAGGTACCGAGCTACTAAAGGAACCTTTAACCTTCTAAGGAGGCGGTATTAGTAGGATAGAGTCTAGACTAACGTCTCTAGGTACTATAAAAGCTACCCTAAGTATACGTTCTATAATAGTTACTACCGAGCTAGTAAACTTCGGATATCTACTTAGTAGTCGGTTAGGGAGTACTAGTATATAGATACTATTTATATTAATAGAAACAATAGTATACTAGTAGCTCGAGAGGCGCTATCCCGATAGCTAGAGGCATAGTATTTCTATCTCCCCTCGAAGAGGATTACTATAGTCTATATAGCTAAGTTCCTATAGAAAGAAATCTTTTATAGATAGGGGACGCCTACTAAGATAGTACTAGATAATACTTCGACTAACTTTACCGAGGAAGTCTAGGCGCTAATTGTTAGCTATAGGGCTAAGATAGTTAAGATATTACTATACTATCTAGAGTCGAACGCTATAGTCGAAGTTAGATATAAAGCCGTTCTCGACGCTATCGCTAAGCTTACTAATAGAGGGGATAGGCGGGTACCTATTACTAACTATATATCTACTATCCTCTAGGCTAATCGTATAACTATAGTTAGGACGATAGATCTTACGCCGGCTAAGGTTATAATAGGCTAGGAGATAGTCCTACCTATTAAGCTTATATATCGTACCTATAGCGTATTTAATTAGGATTCTATTAGGGACCGTTCCGACCTTCTATAGCTACGCGCTAAGGCTCTCGAGGAGATAACTACTACTATCGAAGAAGGCCTCGCTCGCTAGAGGCGCCTTCGCGAAGAGACAAAGTAGTACTTCGACGATACTTAGGATATTAACTATACTCCCTTTAAGGAAGGGGATCTTGTTCTTGTCTTCCGGTCTAAATTGAAGACGAGCTTTTTATATAAGCTTACTTTCTACTAGAAGGGACTATATCGTATTTAGGAAGTACTCTATAATAGTACTATCTACTAACTTTAGGAGTTAGATAGCTCTACGCTTAAGTATACGTAGCTATACGTAAACCTAAAGAAAATAGACTTTATAAGGGAACCTACTATGTCTCCTTAGACTAATAAGGAAGTCTTAGTAGATACGGAAAATGTCGCTAGAGACCTTAATCCCTTCTATAAAGATCTAAATACTATACTAAATACTAAGCTACCTAAGGGATTTGCGTATCCGTAGATAAGGCTTAGTAAGCTATTAGTAATAACTCAAGAAGAAAGGGATAGATATATATAGATTAGTTTTATTTAACCTAGCTTCGCGTACGACTAACTAGAGCTAGAAGCTAAGACTAATACCGATACTAAGCTAGACTAGATATAGGAACTAGACTATAACTCTAATAATAAGGATAATAGCTAGCTTACTAAGGAAGATCCTAAGGTCCTAGAGGTACTAACTAGTAGGAGAGACGTATAACCGGTTATTTAGAGTATCCTTAAAGGAGGTTATTATTTCTAATTATTCTATTTATAGTACTATTATACTACTACGTATATTTCCTTTATTCTTACGTTACGTTTAGAGTTAGTAGATCTTTAGGATTTACTTTAGGATTTCGACTTATAATAATCCCTAGGGAGATAATTAGTAGGAAGCTTTCGGTTACTAAGCTATTTCCTTACTAAGGTTCTACGACGTATCGGCTCTAGGTACGTAGTCGATAGTAGCTAGTAGCTAAGCGAGATATATAGAAAGGGAGGCGCTTATAGAAGCCTTACTAACTAGAAATCCGATCGCTTATTATAGACCGATACTAGCGTTTATAGATAGCTACGCTAGTCGGATAGCTACTATCCTATCTATAAGTAGTACGAAAGGAATAGGCGTCTAGATAGACTAGGTTTCGAGTAACCTATATAGAAGGAGTATAGGCTACTTTTATATAGGGAGCTATTAGACGATCGGTAGATCGGAAGGGAATCTTACGATCTAATAATCCCTAGGGGGGATAATTAGCGAAAAGTTCCCTAGAAAGCTAGAATTGCGAGACGACAAATAGCGATATAATAACTTAGTCTACTATTAGATAGGTAGGTAATAGGGATACTACTATAACTAGGAATATATACGAAGCGCTAAGAAGGTAAAACTTTACTTCCTAAGGTTTCGGGATAGGCTATCTACGTAACTATATACGTATAACTATTTAAGTATAAATTTACTCGAACCTCCGAGTAATTGCCTACATATACGCGCCTATAGTTATAAGTAAATAGCTATCTACGGTCTTTGTTCTAAAGCCCTTATTAACGGGCGCCTATACCTACTTATCTATTCTTCCCTCTCCTAACTAACTAACCTTCTAATATAGCTAAGGAATAGGAACTTATCCCTACCGAACTAGTACTATCTACTTCTTCGACTACCTATCGGTTTAGATAACTAACTACTATTGTTTAGCTAGGCTAGAGTACTACTTCGCTTAGAATCTTTATAGTTCTAGAGAATAGCGAGCTTACTTAGGTTACTAATCTTACTAACGCGTTCGAGATTATTATAGGTATTACTAACTACTAGGCAAAGATCGAGGCGACTCGATAGCTACTTACTATCCTCGATAGGGCTAGCGAGAGCCTAGTAGTTACCGTTACTATAGGCATAATAGGTCTCTACTAAGAACTTAGTAGGACTATCGACTTTAAGAACCTAGTTCTCGAGGGCAAGGAGCTCTCTAAGGCCTATCTATTACTTACTATTATCGAGGAGTAGGGTATAAATATCCGCTACTAACTTAACTATCTAACCGTAACCCTCGAGTATTAGGGTAGTCTAATAGCGCTTCTATAGAGTCTAGTTAATTTCGCTTATAATAGTACGGAGCGAGCTAAGAACGTTATAGCCTTCGTTAATAAGAATAAGAACTATCGACAAGGTACTAAGCTCGTTAGTAAGACTATAGTCTACTAGGTTTTATCTACTCCTAAGAAGATAGGTCGATAGAATCTAAGCCTTACTTTTACTAATAGCGACTTCGACTCGAAATATTATAAGAAGTATAAGAAGGAGATCGCTACTATTAACCTAGGTAGTTAGGAGATTATATAACTACTAACTAATAAGGGATGCCGCATTAGTAGCTCTAGGTTTATCGTAGAGGGACTAGCTCGCATTATACCCTTTATTACTCTATCTTAGCGCTAGGCAATCCGTTATTAGGCTAAAGTATAGAAGGTAGTAGACGAGGTAGCTACCTAAGAACTTACTACTTAAGAGAGTACTAGGCTACGCTATACTACTACTCTACTAACCCGCCTATAGTAAGAATAGGCTACTAAGATAGCTAAACTACGCTAGTAAGAGGAGGAATATAGGTAGGAAGCGTTACGCCTCGAGGCTACGGTAATTAAAGAAGATATTAAGTTAGCTAGTAGTAGCGATAGGGACGAAGAGATAGATTTCGAGGTAGAAATTAAGGACGTCTATACCGACTATATAGGTAGATAGTTTAGTCGGTTTATAGCTAAGCTAGATACTATAAGTATTAAGGGTAAGGATGTTAGCTCCTTTACGGTAGTCTACAATCTAGCTTAGTAATTCAAGGACCTATATAATCCTAACGAACTAGAGGATATCTACGCTAAGTACCTAAAGATATATACTAAGTTCTATAGCCTTCGACTAATTAACGCGAAGGATAACCTTACTAATCGGCTCTTTCTACTTAGTAAGAATAGTAATATAGAGAAGGAGTTCGAGGCCTTTCGTAGCTCTAATAAGGCTTACTACTTCGCTAGTACTCCCGTTACTATAGTACTAGTAGCGTATCTTGGCTTATATACCTTTATACTAGTTTAGTCTAACGTACCGGTTATACTAGGCTAATTTCTATAAGTAATCGCTCGAGCCTTTAGGTAACCGGAGATTATAGTAGTAATAACTAAGTAAGGTAGTATAGCGGTTATCGATGTCTTTAATTAGGCTAAGAACCTAAAGGGAAAGGCTAATAGTCTAATAGAGGAGATAGTCGCGGAATTTGTAATATATTACTAGTATCTTCGTAGTTATCCGCTAGAGAAGTAGATAGGTATTAATCTACTATAGATATATAGTATTAGTAACTAGCTAGTCTAATAGAACCTACCGCTATAGCTCCTTATAGTCGCCCTTCGGCCTAATTACGCGTACGAGCTTATCTCTATACTAAAGCCTACTAAGTTCTATTATAAATCCGATATACCTAAGAAGAGTAACTTGCCTCTAGTAGAGATAATACGCTTAAATAGTAACGTTCTAGAACTAATCGAGGATATCGGCGCTAATCGAGTCTATATATTAGTCTCCTTCGGAGTAGAGGATAAGCTTACCTACTCTTAAGGCATCGACTATATATATAGTCCGGAGATCTTCGCTACCTAGGTATAGAAGCTTAAGGCTCGCGGCCTCGTACTAGTAAGCGGCTAAGTAGGGGAGCTAACCGATAAGTACCTTACGACTAAGGACTTAGAGGCTACGAGCGATAGAGCTTATAATAAGGTTACGTAGTAGAACTTAAGGCCGCTATTAGAGGACTCTATCTCGTTTAGTATACTATATCTACCTTACGGTAACATCGCTAGAATAGCTACTCGGATACGTATAGATCTAGGCTTCTACTATATTAAGGGAACTAAGGTTAAGGATTTTAACCTTATCGTTACTTAGGTCGTAGAGGCTTACCGATACCTAATACCTATTACTCGCTAAGGTAGTACGATTCTATACGCGTTCCCTTATACTATCTAGCTTACGGGCCTTAGACCTATAGTAGACGCTCTTATTAGGCATATTCTATAGTCTAATCCTTCTATTCGAGAGGAGCTTAACTTGGTTTTCGCGCTAGACTCTAAGGATCTTTAAAGCTATATTAAGTAGTAGAACTAGCGCGCCTACGACGTAGTTCGTAAGTAGCTTAAGCTTTAAGCTAGCCTCGAGCGTAAGTTGTATAGTAAGAAGAGCTACTATGCCTTAAAGAGCCTCTCCGATTAATAGGACGATAACGAAGTACTAGGCGAGAACTATAGTAAGTACGAGCTTCGCTAATTAGCTATACTTAGAATTAGACGGCGATTGTAAATAGAACTACCTATAGATAGGACTATAGATAGGACTATTAAGAGACCTAGGATTAATAGGCCCTAGGGGAGCGATTAGAAAGCTACCTTAGATAGTAGCTACAAAACGTACTTATTTAATTTCTATATATATAATCGCGGTATTGTATCTAGTTAGATACCTAGAAAGGGAGGGATATTGTCTAGTAGCTAGGGCACACTTGTCTACCTAGTTAGGTAGGGGTCTTGATTAGTATATATAGCCCTCTTCCTACTAGGGAGAGATATTATTAACCTTCGTTTAGTATATATTACTAGTTATATTTTATTATAAAATTGCCTCTACTATAGAGCTCTAATTACTACTAACTACCTCTATAATAACTACGATAGTTAGTCTACCTAGTATAACTACCTATAGCCTAATAGATTATACTACCTATAGTCCCTTTCTATACTACCTAGCCCTTAGGTATATATAGGTTTAGGTTCTACTTATTAGTACTATATACTATATATATATATATTCCTTTTATAGCTAGTCTTATAAGAATAGATACTATCTTAATAAGAGTAGATTATATTACTTTAGTAATCTAGATAGATATAAAGATTACTATAAAATCTATTCTAATATTATAAGCTACTAGATTAAGGATATTAAAGAAGGATATCTAGCTATAGAGTATCTAGACTTAGTACTAGCTTTAAAGATATAGAAGAACTATAGTAGATAGCTTACTAATCTATTTAAGACTCTATATACTACTAGACTAGTTACTATTAGCTCTTTAATCTCTATAGTAATCTACGATTACTATTAGTAATAGTAGGCTCTATAGAAGTATTCTTATAGATCTAGTCTACTAGTAGCTTCTAGTCTAATTAGACTACTATTAAGTCTAATTCTAGGCTTAATCGCTTTCTATTAATCGTATATAGTAGATATAAAGTTAATAGGCTTCTTTAGCTATATAAAGAGTTAAGTAGTAGCTAGAATAAGTAATATACTAATATATTTAATATTAAATATATATTTATTAGAAAGAGTAACTTTTTACTTAAGTAGCTAAGAAGGATTAAATTAAGCTATTAGGTCGCTACTAGACTTAAAAAAGGATGATCTAATTGCTTTATTACTATAGTAAAGCAATATATATAAAGTAAAGTCTATAAGTAGTATTTTAGTTATATTAATAGATTATTTAATAGCCTATTCTATAGTTAGTTATAGAAGCGCTATTTTAGTATAGAAGTAAGATTAAGAATAGATTTCGGTATAGGTCGGTAGCTTAATAGCTAGTTCTTTAGCTCAACTAATACTACTTGTCTTTCTACTAATACTACGTACATGTTCACGCGACTGTCTAGATGCGCCTTTAGAAGAACTTTCCTCTGCCCTCGACAAGTACTCCCAATCTCAAAAACCATCGCGATGTCGCGCACATCTCCCAACATCATTATCACCGGCACACCAGGTGTAGGCAAGACCACCCATTGCGAAGAACTTGCCCAGCGAACAGGTCTCCACCATCTCTCCATAAACGAAGTCGTAAAGAAACACAACATCGGCGAGACCAGCAATGACCCCGAAGATCCTCAGACCAAGATCGTCGACGAAGATCGCTTACTAGACTGCATTGAAAACGATCTCGAAGAAGGCGGACAGATCATCGATTGGCATGCTTGTGACCTTTTCCCAGTTTCGCTTATTGACCTGGTATGCGTGATACGATGCGACAACAAGCTACTGTATGATCGTCTCAAGGCGAGAGGTTATGGGGAGAAGAAGTTGGAAGAGAATATGGATTGCGAGATTATGGAGGTTTTGCTGCAAGAGGCGCGAGATGCTTACGATGAGCAGATCGTGGTCGAGATGAAGAGCGAGAGTACGGAAGATGTGGATAGCAATGTTGAGAGGATTGAGAAGTGGATCGAGCAGTGGAGGAAGGACAATGGGAAGGGAGAGGGAGATGTGAAGGCGCAGGGAGAGCAGAAGGATGAGGATAATCCGATGTTTTTGCACGGGTGAGAAGGTGCAAGAGGGTGTGTACATGAAGTGAGTTGTGAAACGTGCGCAGGATGGTGAGAAGTGTCGTCCTCTACCATAGATGCTTCGTCTGCAGCTCTGATCTCGCTCATGAGACTCGCAACAAGCCTACGGACGCTTGAAAAAGACATCTGAGCTAGGGGGTGACGCCTACGCCTCAACCTCCTGATTCAACCACAAAATCAACTTCTGCAAAGCCTTCCCGCGATGCGAGATCAGATTCTTCTTCTGCTTCGGCATTTCAGCATAAGTCTGGCCCTCATACTCGAAGCACGCATCCCAACCTATATGGGAATCCTCAGATCAGCACAAACACTAGTCGCAATGTCGAGATCACGCTCAAACTCACCAAAATCCGTAGGGCCCCTCGCCTCAACTATGCTCCCGTTTGTCCTCCCCTGAAAGACAATCGGCTCGCTTCCAGGCCCCTCACAATACGCAAAAGTACAAACCGCCTGCGCAGACTTATCTTCGAAACCCGCAAGCAAAAGATGGAATTTCTTGGCACCAAGGCCTTTGAGGAACCACTTCCTAGAGCGCAGCGCATCAGCCAAAAACCTCGCTAGTCACGTAGATAGTGTTTAGCATTACTCACACATAAGGACCAGGTAACTCATCAAAAGCATCGAAACATAGACATGTATCTTCTACGAGGACCGGGCCTTGAATCTAAGAACAGAATGTATGCATCAGCGAAAAAAAAACCACTTCTCATACTCAATTTCTCCTTCTCTTGTTGTTGTTCAACTTACCGCATCAGCAGCCCTCCTCGCCTTGTCTTTAGAAATCTCTTCAATTGTTCCTTGAATTTCTAAAAGATCGACATTTTGACTTCTGAGTTGGACGGGAGTTTTTGAGAGAATGGCTTGGACTTCGGCGAGTTTGTTTGCGTTGCCTGTTATGAAGTTGAGGGTTTTGGGAGCCATGTTGTTGTGGTGGTCACAAGAGATAAAATTTGTGTTGTGACGTTGTAAAAGTCTTGGATGCAGGTCAGAGTTGGAAGTGGCGGATCTCAGCTTTGATGTGCTGTGTGTTGTGGGATATAGTGTTTGAAACCGCATGAGGCTCTCGATTACAGAGATAGAAGAGGTGTATGATGGAGATTTCTGACATGCTTCTCATTGCTACCGATGTCTGTCATCGCCAATATGAGTCGCGATAGCTGCGCTGTTCAACGCCTTTTGACTGGAACAGCACATAATGTGGATGGTTCAAACCATGAAGACGTCGAGCTCATTTGGAACATTTCAACTGATTTTGCCTATGGCCTGCCGCAGAGCTATGAGTTCGCTTTCAAATGCTGTGCTCACTTCCATTTGCCCCGCTCACATAACGCCTGCCTTCTACTTGCAAAATGAGAACGGTGTCGCCTAATGCCATCATGTAACCCGTGACGCATGACTTATACGTTCTCCAGGACTTGCTCCTTGAACTCCCGGTTGCCCTCGACCTTGTTACCAGCATCATCAGTGCTAGACTCTCCGTGCAGCGACAAAAGGTTTCCGAGGTCGAACTTGGGCGACTTGAGGAGCTTGACCTTGCGGACGTGGACCTGAGGTCACGTCAGTATTTGCCCATAATTTCCCCAACACATCTCTCTAAGTTTTGTGTATACGTACGTTCTGGAGTGGGTAGATACCCTGGGTGCTCTTCTCGATCTCACGGCCGATAACCTCAGGAATGAGCTTGGTGGTAAGCTGGCTGAGGGTGCAGCTCTGGGCCTCGCGCTGCATGATGTCGGTCATCTTCTTGCGGATGGCGCGGATTTGCGAAGACCGCGCGTAGGTGGTCTTCTTGATCTGGTTCGGTCGTCGCTTGGTGAAGGCAATGCAGAAGAGGCGGAGGAGGTAGTCGTCGGTAGTCTTGACGACAACGTTGGCTTCGATGAGGGACTGCCACTTGCGGACGAGCGAGCGCAGCTTGTCGGAGGTGAAGTCGAGACCGTGGAAGTTGGTCAGGCAGTTCTTGCCCTGGACCTCATCAACTCGCAGCTTGACCTTGCGGAATGCGTGATCCTCGTCCTTTTGGAGATCGGCGAGGGAGACCTCGAAGATGCGGCCCTTGAGCGCATCGTTGGCGTTCTTGAGACCAGTGGTGCGGTTCACGAGCGTCTTGCCGACACTGCATCGTATGTCAGTCCTCCATTTCTCTTTCATCGTGAGTTTCTTCTCGGGTAATCGTACTCGCGAATAGCAAAGGTCGATGGGGCCTTGACGCTGAACCAGTCCTTCCTGTTCCTCAATTAGTCTCCCATGCATTGCGCGGTGTCGTGTGCGGTTGCAATTGCGGCGATGTGTACGGACCTGGCGAAAGGATCGGTGCGCTTCTTCAAGCCCTTCTTGCCCTTGGACAATCTCTTGTTCTTGCCGACAGCCATATTGGGTATGTGTGGGCAAGGAAAAAGAGTGCTGGAAGTTAGTACCTGCTGGGCTTGCAAGAGAAGTTCGCCTGGACGAGAAGTCGGCCTGCCCACTCGCATTTCGAAATGTGTCTTGGCAGCAGCCACCGAGCCAAAAGTCTGCGGTTCGCCGACAGCCGAGAAGTACCACCACTTCATTTGCTGCCGCTTGACTTCTTCCAACCACTTCGAATTCCATCTGAACACTTTGCGCTTCTTGGCAGACAACGTCTTCTTCTGCCATCGACAGCAGCGGGACTTGGTACTGCTCGTGGAACACCAAGATGTCGTTCCAAGAGGCATACTTTGCGGCGCCGCCGGTCTCGAGGTAAGCATCACGACCGCACGTGGGCAGACGCAGATTCTGATACTCACCAGAACCATCACAGCGGCCGCCGTCTTGATCTCCGTCCCGGGTCACCTTGGCCTCTATAGCCTCACTTGGGTTGTCTTCTTCAAAGACTATGTCTTCACCATCCGCCAGCTACCTCAGATATGGCGCTGCATCACGGCGTTCCTGGTGACAGGGCCATCGCTGGGCCTTATCATGGACCCATTCTTCCTCTACCACTACAGCACCCAGCTGGAGATTGGCTCGCCTCGATTCAGTCGCCCTGGATCCTACGTGTTTTACCTGATGTTTGTGTCTCTCATCATCCTGGTAAGCCCTTTTCTGCTTTTTCTGCCTTCGAAACTCCTTTTGTTTGCATAACCTCGAATATCTGCCCGGCCAGCCTCTTTTAGCTGTCACGGTTCCTGGAATCGAGGAAGATTACCCCTGCACTGTGTTGCGTTCGTCATTCGCAAAATCCTAAAGAGCGTTAACGGAGTGTGGGCATGGTGGGCTTCGGTACTGAGAAAACTGTCTTCCCTGATCTTGTGGTTGGCGGTGGTTGTTGGACCCTACATATCTTCTCGAACATATGCTGTCAACCAACTTGACGATGTGCATTGTCTCGAGTGCTTTGCTGACGTGCAGCAGCTTACCGGTGGTATCTACCTTGGCGGCGCAGTCTTACTCAATGCTCTCAGCATGGCCATGATATATACCGTGGCGCAAGATGATCCAAACAGACAGGTTCAGTTCTTCATTGTACAGATGCCCGCCAAGTATCTGCCTTACGCTTCACTGGCAATCACCTACCTCATGGCAGGCCCATTCCAGACTATGATCCAGGCTACTGGCATCTTCGCTGCCCATCTCTACGACTTCCTCGACCGCATCTGGCCTCAGTTTGGGGGTGGGCAGCAGCTCATGCAGACACCGCACATTCTGCAAAAGTGGTTCGCTACGCCTGGTGGAACGCAGCAAAATCGTGCTTACGGAACAGCTTTTGGCGCTCGTGCCGGTGCACAACCGCGGGCCGCTACGCAGAATCAGTCAGGTAGCGGGAGCTCCTTCAGCAGTGGCTCCACCTGGGGAGGTTCTGGTCGGAGACTAGGAGGCGACTAAGCGTGTTGAGAGTTTTGCATTGTACTGAGCGTTTGATAGCATACGACTGGAATTGAATATCAAGGAAACTACTCCGGCCCATCTCATGATAACACCACCTTCTGCGCCTTTGCTCCGAGATGATCCACCAGGTACAAAAAGCTGTCGTCGTCCAGCGTTAACATGCCTGGCCAGTTCGCCTGTGGTTCAGATACCTGAAAGTTATTCGACCAAGTCTCTCCTCCGTCACCACTCGTCACCAATTTAGCAGCAGCGCCCTGGACCCAATTATCTTGCTGCGTATCCTCATCCGTCATGAAGCTCACAACCAAATTTCCCCCAAGATTAACCACCTGCGGCGCCCCAGCGTTAGTATTCTCTCCAGTCGGCGTATACACCCTCCTCCTAGCCTCCCAAGTTCCCCCATCATCCTCACTCACCACTTCATCAATCAGAAAATTCCCATCCTCCGTCGTCTCAAAAACCGCAATAAGCTTCCCATCACCACCAACTTCACTCACACCCACCATCCCATCCCTAGCAGTAACATTCTCTCCAGAAATCGTTTTGGCCTCAGACCACGTCTCCCCACCATCTGATGAACTCCTCATCAAAGAATCCTGATCAACATCAGAATTCTCTTTACTATAATATAACTGCAAAGTACTTCCATCCTTCGCAACTCTCAAAAAAGGTTCCCAGATCCCACATTTGTTCGGACTCGGACACGCTACGTTCTCGGCCGGAGTTGATAAGTAATTCCAATCTATACCTTCGTCATCGGAATACGAAATGGTAATCCGAAAGTACGTCGCAAGTTTCGTTTCAGGATCTACGTCGTGATTCCTATATGCTAGTAGAATCCGTCCTGAGCGTAGTTGGATGGGAAATGCGTTGTCGAGATCACTTGTTGATGCGTTGCGCGTTGCTGCTGTGCCTATGTTCGACCAGGTTTTTCCCTGGTCGGAGGATTTTGAGAGTGTGAGTTGTTTGTTTCCGTTGGAGAGGGTTGAGGCGTAGGAGGCCAGGATACTGGAGTCTGAGAGGATTGTTGCGCGTGGGTACGTTCCGTTTTTGCCTGATGTGATGTCGATTGAGGTACCGGAGAGGGAGGGGACTGTTGATGCGTGGCACTCAGGAAGGAGGGCAAGGGATGTGAAGGTCAAAAGACTTTGAAATGCTGCTTTCATCTTGACGGATTGATGAATATGTGTATTGCAGTGTGTTTCGAACAAATCGGAGAATTTATGTGTCGTGCCAGCATCTGATGAGTTGTGATGTACGATGATCGAGCTGAAAAGAAAGCGCAATGGGCACATTTTTGGCGTTCAGCTTCAGCTTTTGAAGGTTGCACAAACACGTCCCTTAGGCATCACTTGCGCGATGTGGCGATGATGGTGGAGGCTATGTTTCAGTCGTCTTTGCAGCCGCATCCTTATGCTCTCACGTCAACACCGAACTCGTGGTCGCACCGACATGCTAAGCCTCCACCATCTGGCCGAGTGACGGGTTTCCTGAAACACTACGAGATGTGCATGAAAGCGGCGGTAATGGAGCAGGAAATTGTAGATCGGCCTCATGATGGAGGGGAAAGTGAAGGAGATGGAGATACCTCTATTCAAGCGCTTCGTTGCTCTCTCCGTCGGATTATTGGGTCATCCAGTCCGGCAACCAGGTTCATATCCGCAATCACGTACGGGGATCTAATGAAAGATAGAATGGAGGTAAGCTTGCGTAAGCCATTGGTGCCGGGATGCCTGTCTCCTGTGCTGAGTTACAGATTGTCTTTAGCAATAGATACACGAAGGTATGGTCATCACACATCCCTGTTGCATTCACACTCCTGTATTCACCTCAAGCTACATGCTCAAGCAACGCCAACCTTTTGGGCATTCCCAAGAGAATGGTCGAAGTCGTAGAGAGGCTCGAGCGTAGCGCTCTTGTCGAACATCACCCATCTCTTGAACCACCATGGTGCAGCCTTAGTCGTCTGGTATCGGATAAACTTGCTACCAGGGACAGCAAAGATATAATCCAGCTCTTCAAGAGTGCGTTGTTTGGTCTCTGGAACGAAAAAGAAGATCATGAAGAAGGCCACAACATTGAGTCCTGCGTAGAAACCAAAAGCTCCAGTCGGCGTAAAGGCGGCCAGAATTGCTGGGAAAGAGATCGAAAGTACGGCTGCCCAGAAGAGACAGGTAGCGACAGCCCAGCCCATGCCGACTTCTCTGTGAGACAGTGGGAAGACTTCGGCACTGTACGTGAATGGCACCGGTCCTTCACCAGGAGAGTAGAAAGCGGCGAACAGGTAGATGAATAGCGCGATCGCTCCGAGTCGACCAGAGCCTTCTCCCGGGATCAAGAAGCAAAATCCTGCAGCAAGCAGAGTCCAGGCCATTTGGGGGAACGTAAACAGTAGAAGTGCTCTTCTTCCAAACGTGTCGATGGTCCAGATTGCTGGCCATGCGAAAACGAAGTTGACCAGACCGAATCCGAAGGATGCGATCAGAGCATCGCGTTCAGTAGCATTGGCCTCGCGGAACACAGTTGAGGAGTACTGATATGATTGTCAGCATAACCCTTTCATAGCAGCGTGAAAGGCCACTTACGAATGCAATGATGTTGATTCCACACATTTGCTGAGCAATCTATTCAATCCGTATCAGTGTTCCGGTTCTTTAATAGCCTCTATCCTTGCACGTACCATAACGACAAACGAGGCCAGTGTTGCTCGTCGCACTCGTGGAATGGTGAAGAGTTGGGCAAAGCGCGTGACATAATTGCTCTTGCCAACGATGCTTGCCTCAATCTGCAGCTGGGCATGAATGTAGTACAGGTCACGGGCGGCCTGCAAAGGGTGGAATCGCAGCTTGAGAAGCGACTTGTACGCCTTTTGATATCGGTTCTTCTTCATATACCATCGTGGACTTTCCGGCTGAAAGCAGTTGTTAATCTCAGGAAAACTCGAATAGCCTCATGGAACTTACGCAGAAGTAGATACCAATGGTGAGTGGCACAGCTGGGATGAAAGCAGATCCAATTTGTAGTCGCCAGGCAATGTCTCCAACTTGATACACAGCGAGATTGGCGCAGAAACCGAGGAAGATGCCAAAAGCCGTCCACATTTGCCTGAACTCGGGTCAGTCACCCTGTCTCGGATGTCGATCAAGCACTTTCTTACCAAGACATGACCAGAGCACCTCTGATCTTAGCCGGCGAGTTCTCCGCTGCAAAAATGGGTACAGATGATCCTTTCAGACCCATTCCGATGCCCATGAGCAAGCGAGTGACGAATAGCTCTTCCCAAGTCTGTGTGAGTGCTCCTCCAATTGGCGTAATCAAGCAGAAGATGGCAGAGATGAAGATGGTGCCTCTCCGTCCGAAGTAGAAGTTGCAGGGATCAGAGAGCCAGCAGCCGATGAAGGCTGATCCAAGGTATGGTCCAGCATTGACGACACCGACGAGCCAGCTGTCGCGAACTTGGTTTGGGTGGCCAATGTTATCGCCATTTCCAATTCCGAATTCTCGAGGAAAGCTCAAGTTTGCGCCATTTGACCTATGGACGATCAGCTGCAATTCATTCCATGGGCATGGGCGAAGATAAAATTCTCGTACCCAGTTTGGTCCCATCCTTGCACAGCAGCGCCAATCGAGCAGACAATGATCGTGACGTAGAGAGCGAGAGGATGACTCCATCTGTGGGTAGCCTCGTGGCGCAGAAATTCCTTCTCGTGCTCATCCAGCGCTTCAAGATTTTCGAAGTTGGCCGGGTCTTGAGCAATGAGTGCGCCCTTCTTCAGCAGTTCAAGCTCATCAGTCATGCCCCTTTCGGTGGCAAATGCCTCAACATCGGCCATGAGTGCGGCATATGGAATACCGGCCAACGGGTTGGAAATCCTGTATCACGCTTTGTTAGTACCAGATTGATCGACTTTGCGATTTCGTTGTCCCATACTTCGCATCCAGGTTCTTGTTGAGGTTGATCGACTCAACTGCAGATTTTCTCCTGATTTCCTCTTCCCCCGTGGCTCCGACATCTTTTCCGGTTTCATATGAGACCGGCGGCCTCTTCTCATCGTCAGACGACATAATGATCCGTCCCGCGTTGTCGTCCAAGCCTTTGCTTCAAACAAGCTCACAAAGGCTTGAGCCAGAAGCTCTGCTCGGGCTGTGACAAGAAGAGGGTAAGAAGTCTTACGAAAAGGCGAAGAACCAGGTAGGGTCCCTATGATGGCCACAACAGACCTAGAAGAGCACATGCCAACCCCAAACTCCGCATCTGGCGACCCTTGGCGCTTTCTGAACCTTGGAATGCCAATGGGAAGAACAACGGCAGAATTGCATGCAATCGGCATCGTCGTGCTACCTAGCAACGGCGGTCGTGGTACAGCTTTACTGCTTTAGGTGTTCCGCGTGAAAGCTCAGGCATACCCAAGACTGCCAATACTTGCAGTCTTCTAGGAATGCGGAAGTCTCGTGACAAGTGCATTGAGATATGAATGCATGTCATGTCTTCTTCGGCATCGTTTATACCGCCGATGTAGGGCTTTGGAGATGGCGAGAGTGATGTCGTGCACGAGATGCTTCGGTGCAAAGCCCCGGCGGAGGTGGAACGGCAATCGGCAATCGGCGGTCGTCAATCGGCAGTCGGCAGTCGGCGTTCGGCAGTCGTCCAGCAGCATGAGCTCCAGCTGTTTGCAAGGCTCAGAGCTGCCTCGCTGGCCAAGACAATCCGCGGAGCTGACCGGGCAACGCTGATGGCGAGGCTGGTCGATGTTATTATTACGCCCTTCGGTGCTTGAGTGTTTGGTGTTGACAAGTGCATTTCGTTGGTAAATTCTATCGCGAAAGCCGTGCAGATGGGCTGAGATTCGATACTGGAGCAGGGGAAAAGAGCGTACTCAAGGTATCGCTCTGCGGCATGTGATTCAGCATAGCGTATGAGCTCTGAGATGCAAGGCCAATGTCAACTTGTCAAGCAAGAGACTCTCCTCGATCGCGCATTAAGTTAGTGCCCTGGTGTTTGCGAAGACAACCTCGTTTGCCCCTGACCGTGTTGTCGTATTCGTACTAGCGCCTATCGTTATTTCGGAATTCCTGCTGACTAGCGAGCATTGACTGGAGCACGTTGGAAATGAAGAATATCACGAATTCTGCGTCACACTTTGTCCAGGCTACCACAATTAGTTATTTGGGATGGCTGAAGCGCATTGGGCAGGCATCGCTCAGGATGACCTGTCTTCTGTTTCCACAAGCTGGATCACATATTTCAAGGCCAATCCAACCATAGCTTTGACCCTACTTCTCGCCATCACCATATCAATCACTCGCCTCACCAGTCTCACCAACAGTAATTCCAAGACTGTCAATCAGGATGGCCTCAGAACACCACCCAGTGTCCCATACTGGCTCCCCATCCTCGGCCACATACCCAACATGGCCATCGACGCAGATGGCTTTGTCAAGAAATTGAGGAGCATCTACAGCAATGGCATATTTGTTGTGAATTTTGGAGGCTCTCGACACAACATCATGTACACCCCCGGCCTTGCAACAGCACTGCTCAACCAGAAAACCAGCAATGCAGACTCCGAGGATGTCGGATCATCGCTGATGGTCAAGGTATTTGGCTTCCCGGTCAAAGAAATGGACAAGTACCACAAAGGTCTTGCCGACGTCACCGCATGCTACAAACACATCTTGGTAGAACCAGGTCTCAAGCACATGGTGGACTGCACGGCGCAGTTGACCAAAGAAAATATCAACAATCTTGTCACATATATGGAAAGTCCAGTCGACCAAATGCCATGGGAGAAAGTCGCAAATGTGGATGTCATTGAGCGAAATGGCCAGAAAATGGTCGAAGCCAATCTTTTAGAACTCATCCGCGATTTCTGTGCTTTTACAGCCAATCCCTCAATTATGGGAACCGACTTCTTGAACAACTTCCCAGACTTCTTCGATGGTATCTGGACCCTCGACCGCGGCTTTCTTCTCCTCGCCACAGGTCTCCCACGCTGGTTCCCCATCCCAGCCCTCACGAGAGCCCACATCGCCCGGAAGAAAAACGTCGAGAAATGCATGATCTACCACGAACAAGTCGAAAAATGGTCCAAAGGCGAACCAACAGACACGAAATGGACATCTCTCGACAACATCGGATCCTTAGAAAAGGCTCGTATCCAAGTCTATCAAAAACACAACTGGAGTATGCGAGCCCGAGCGGCGACGGAACACGCACTAATGTGGGCCGCAAACGCAAACTCCAACACTTTAGTTTTCTGGATGATAAATCGCATCTACGCCGACCCTTTCCTACTCAAAAAACTCCGGCAAGAAATCTCTCCATACATCACTATCGTGAAAGACGACTCGACTTCCCTACCCATCACCTCCCCACCAAGAATTTCAAACATCGAAGTCGATGGATTAGTCAACAACTGCCCTTTACTCAAAAGCACATACATAGAATGTTTGAGAGTGGATACCGCATCCTGGTCCTTGAAAGTCGTGAAACAGGATTTCGTGCTACAGAGTCGAGATAAAGAAGAGTCTCAGGCTTGGTTGTTGCGGAAAGGAGATTACGCCCACGCAGCTCACGATCTACATAATACTGATCCTAAGTATTGGGAGGATCCCATGACTTTCAAAGCCGACAGGCATATCAAGTATGATGAGGATGCTAAGAAGGAGATGGTAGAGATGGGGAGTATTAGACCTTATGGTTAGTACATACATTCATAAACATGACGAGTGGAAGCTAATGGATTTTGCTAGGTGGTGGAGCGAGTATGTGCAAAGGTCGAGCATTCGCTCTCAAGGAATCATTACTTTTCACAGCAGCTATAATTTCGATGTGGGAAATTGAACCAGCGGGAGGTCATGGAAAGAGATGGAAAATCCCGAAACATCGTAAGGCCACGGGTGTTTATGGGACTAACGAGGTGACTAGAGTTTGGATTGAAAGGAGGGAGGTCTGATTTTTCGAGTCAAAATAAGTTGTCACTCCAGGACGGAGGACTGAAGCCTCATCCCCCCTTTCGCCCAATGAATTACTCGGGAAACTTCTTCTCAAGATGTCGGTGCGCTAACCAAAGCATTCTTGATCCCCAGAACCTTCAGATCTGGAAATTCCTCGATATCGAGATGGCGCATGGAGGTGGCAACAGTTTCCGGGCCCCATGAGTTGTCTCCTGTGAAATACAGCGTCTTCAGCTTCACTGCCTTGGTCAATACCGCGGCAAATGTTCGAAAAGACTGATCTGCTGAGCTCTGGTTACGTCCCGAGGGCATAAGCGCTATTTCGAGGTGCTCCAGTGGTGAAAAGACATCTCCGTACGATGCAGTAAGGGATGCCGTGTCAGCTTCCTTAAGGGATGCATCTTCACATTCCTGGATCTATTTAAAACAATTACTTGTGCTGATCTTGATATATATTTAGGCCGACGTGAACAACCAATTCATTATTACCACGAATGCATACTCTTCGTCGTCCAGCACTGCGTACTTTGTGAAAGTTTGGCGATCAGGCACATTAAGACAGCCCGATTCCAGACTAGAAATCAGGATCCTCCTCCTCCATGATGGCCGTTGCAAGCAGGCTCCTCTTGCTGCCTTTCCTTGCGACATCAGACAAGCTGGCATAGCCCGAGGACAATGCAGCAGGCGATAGAAGACGAGGCGAGGACAATGAAGACTGTGCCGAGTCTAGCTTCTGCTTCTGCTTTTCCTGGCGATATTCCTTGGCAGTTCTCAGGCTCACTGGTTCGGGCGGTGTATCGAGGTGGAAGAAGTTGTACAGAATGCTGTAGACAGCGGCGACGATGACACCAGCCAGCAGCCCGACAATAGCCGCAACGCCGAGATAAATGTATAGAGTCTACAGACGTCAGCTGATCATGCGATCCTTTCCGCATTGACCATAGACCATAGCAGGGCGGGCAGAGAGTCACCTCGAAGCGAGCAAGCACGTGAAAGGGCGTGGCGGCAAGGGCCAGCATGAAGCGAGCCAAGTACACGAGCGGGGCTGCAGGAGACATGGGAATTGAGCAGGATCAAGATGGCGATGCCCATGTAGCAGAGCACAAAGGTGATGGGATAGCTCGGCACGATATGTTGTATTCACTATGTTGCTGGTTGGCTGGTTGCTCCCGAGGTCGGCTGAGCTGGTTTCCCACCTCCCATGCCCATGCCCATGCCCATGCCCATGCCCATGCCCATATGCCCATACGCCCATTACCACTCGTATGCTCCGTTGAACATTGTACATGTCTTACCATTATTGCGAGCGAGAGAAGATTCGACGGAAGAGCGTGTGGCCTCTGCGTCATGTGGCATTTGTGAGCGAATGGGCAATTCTGCGAGTGTCCACCAGCCTCAGCACCACCAACACCGACGCTCGCGCGAAACCGCGCCATCCACTCTGAGCAAGCAGCAGCACCACCACCACCACCACCAGTCAAGAACAGCGCCGAGAAGCACTGCACTTGTGCCCGGCGCCGCCTCTGCCTCCACCTCCACCTCACGCGCCGAGGCTCACGGCATAGCTATTATCACCAATGCCTCAGCCACAGCCAAACACTCCCGCCGCTCTGTGACCACCTCGACCCCGCGCCTCGCCGCCCACGACCTCTCGAACAACAGCTACAAGTCCGACAGCCAGGCATACACCCGCGACCGCCACCGCGACGCCATGGGCAACAGCGAGTCAAGCGAGCCCAAGCCCGAGCCCAAGCCCGAGCCCGAGCCCGAGCCGATTCGGCCTCCATCGCCCTCTCAGACACTTCCCACACCATCAAGCACACCCGCCGCGCAAGACGCTGCTCCCGCACCCGAACCGCCCTCAACCGCCGTAGACGTGCCGCATCACATACCGTCCAGCCGCGACCATGTCGCTGAAACAAATGACCAAGATGACTACATCCCCGCCGCATACTCTTCCACGCCTTACGCTGTCCCACCCTCCGACTACACTCGACCGCCTAGACTGCCGTTGCCCATAGAGGAGGAAGTGCACACTCCAGGCTCGCCCATTATCACTCCACAAGACATCACATCTCCGCTGGACTCGAGCGACATTGATGGTGGCGCACTTCCTCGTAAGGCGAGTGTGCTCAGCTCCACCACCGTAGAAGACGACGACGACGACGTGGGCGATAATGACGCCTTTGCCCAAGACTCCACACATTCCTTACAAGTCAGAGTTCCAACCAAGCTGGGCTGGTACGGTGGCGGCGATAAGGTGTTCGTGACCGGTACCTTCTGCAATTGGGAGAAGAAGATCAAGCTGCCGAGAATCAAGGATGCAAAGGATGGCAAGGATGGCTTTTGCGCGACCATCGCACTGCCACCAGGTACCCACCATATCAAGTTCCTTGTCGATGGGGAGATGGTGACGTCAAGCGACCTTCCAACCACAGTAGACTGGACTAATATCCTGGTCAACTACATCGAGGTCGTTGCGCCTCTGCCCCCTGCATCGGACGATGCTAAGCAAGCACCCGTTCCCGCCGAGCCGATGCCGATACCTGGCGCCGTTATCACTGCAGGTCAGGCCACGGGAACCGGAGAGTCAGCCGCGAGACCACATCCGAACCTGCCGCCATCCGAAACCATAGACGATGATGTCTCTTCGACTGTCAAGGAGACCGTCGACGGCAAGATTGAGAAACCAGCGACCCCAGCCACTGCATCAATCCCCATTCCACAGCAGACCCCGACCCCTAGGCAGCAAACGGATAAAGCAGACGACAAGAACAAGAAAGCGGCTGCGCAGAAGAAACAGCTTCCGCGCCCGAAGTACACCAACCAGATTCCCGACTTCTTGATCGATCTAGACAATATCCACAATCCCGAAGACGAGCATTTCCAGCGCGCCAGCCGGGTGGCTGCGAACTTGCCCCAGCCTCCAAGTCTGCCCATGTTCTTGAGTAAGAGCATTTTGAATGGAACCACGCCTCACAAGGACGACGCGAGTGTCCTCATCATGCCGAACCACACTGTGCTCAATCACCTGGCAACTAGTAGTATCAAGAGCGGTGTTTTGGCAACGAGTGGTACCACGAGATACAAGCGCAAGGTGAGAGAGAAGTGCGCGCAATTGTTGTTGGGCGTCAATGTGCTGACTGAGAATAGTTCTTGACTACTATCATGTACAAACCGACTTCAGACGACGGCTGATGATGGCCGAGAATTTCCGCGACACAGACTTGTCCTGGGTACGGGAGACCGGAGACTGGAACCTGGAGCTGGACTACACCACAGCCAAGCTTGCCATTGCCTGCCAATCGCGAGCCACCAGCGACCACGTCCGCACATACAGACACATTGGTCCATTTTCCGTGCTAACATTTCCCTCAGGCGCACTGCAATGCATTATGGTCCTGCTGCCCGCATTCACACATTCACAAATTCGGCACTTTCGGCACTTTCGGCGCGCTAAAGTGTCTGCTTCTTTTATGATACCACACGAAAGCTCACGGCGTAACGAAGGAAATGGGAAGTCGGTCTTTGTCTTCTTTTTGCACCAATTTTGAGATGATCGGTAGGCAGCCATGGCATTTTATACCGCTTGCCATTACCGATCCATGGCCTCGCGGGCCACAGGGGAAAACTAGAGGCGCATATGCATGGTTCGACTGGTGCTCGGGGCATTTGAATTCAATCGAGTAGACATAGCCATTGAAGGAAGATATCTTAGGTCTTCACATCGCATTTTCGAAGATCAGATCTCACGATGAGGCCGAACAGGTGGCTCATTTCCTTCAGCTGGAAGAATAGCTTCCTCTTCACTGCTGATTATTCAGTACACAGGCACCCGGAGAAATCACAAGCCAGCATCACCGACGATACACAACCTGTACTCCAAGGCAATCTCAAGATAATCTTACAAGCGCCACCTTTCCCTCCGTCGCCAGAGTCCCGAATATATTCGAAAACGCCATACAGTTCCCGCCCTGAAAATCCGCACCCACACAAAGCGTCGAATTATACTGATCACAAGATTGCAAACAGTAATCCAAAGTCGAATAATACGCTCGCCTATGCTTCCTCAACAAGTTCGTTTTCTGCACCACCATCTCGCCGTCCTCTCCATCCCTCTTCTCCATCATCACCTTATGCCTCCCAAAACTCGTGATGACACTCCCACTAAACCTCATCCCACAAACAACTCCATACGTCGCTCCCGTCGTATCTGTACATCTCTTTCCATTCTGTCCGGGGCATAGGGCTTCAAAACTCTCGCAAATCGGCAGTGGGGGGGAAGATGTTGGGAATGTTGGAGGTGACCAGGAGGTTGTTGGGACTGTGTAGGTGAAGGGTTTGGAGCCTGTGGCATGCACTGGTGGGAGGCCTGCTGCGGCTGTGGGTGTTGGGTTGGATGTTGTTAGGCCGACAGTGGGTGGGATTTGGGCTGCGAAGGGGGTTGATTTAGTTGGTTAGGTTAGTTGGAGGAAGGGGATTGGGAATCGCGACGTACTGGGTGTGGCGTTTTGTTGTTGGGCGAGGATGAGAGGGAGAAGGTTGAGGAGGTAGAGGGAAAGCATCTTCGCTGCTGGCGAGCTGATCTCTGAAACGAAGCTTGTAGATAGTGGAGGCTGGGATGTTGCGTGATGGAGGTGAGTGGATATTGTTTTGGCTTGCACGTGGCGTGGAATGTAGTGGTGTGCCCATCGACGAGTATTTGGATGTACTCTCATGGTTCTACTGGAATAGGAAATTCTTGGGCTGTGGAATGCTCCACGATCATTTTGCAGCTATTGGGAACTACCCATGTCCGACGAGCGTGGTTGCCACCAACGCTGCAGTCTCATTGTATTGCTAACGCTTCCCATCTTGCTGACGCGTTTCGTGCTGTCACGGCAGACTCTGACCCTATTGAGGTTCTTGCGTCTTGGGTGGGATCGCCTTACCTTGATTTGGACCAGCAGTCCTCCGCCGAGGTCTTGAATCTCTTGCACTATTGGGATCGACGTCTTGCAAGTCATGCTTGAGGTCGCTGACCGTGAAAGAAGACCGTGCACGATTGATGAGACGCCCAATCACACGTTCGAAAAGTGTTTCTCGGTCGTTGCTCGTGATCAACTCGAAGACACGATCTCTCGGTTTGGACTTTGACTTGTCGGCTTTCGCAGTTCTTGTTGTCGACATCTCTGGCTTCAGAGTAGCAGCATGTTCGCAGTCCATTATGCGAAGAACATCTGACTTGACATTGTCATGGAGATATCTGTCGACGTCAGTCATGTTGACGGATCCCCTGCGATCGGCGTAAGGCGAGGCGTGAATATCGTTGTCCGTCGGTGAAGTCCACGCCTCACCGCTGTAGCAGAAGATAAGCAGACTATCGTCGTGATTGTGTTCTTGAGTGTGGCCTCGCAGGGCTTCAATAACCCTTTTCGTGGCAGGGAATCCAGTCTGGTGCGGGAGTTGAAAAAGTTCAACTTCAAAGTCGTAGCATTTCTTCAAGACTGAGCTCAATAGCTCCAGCCGTAGCCGCGGTTCGTCCAGACGCTGCTGCGGGTCATACTCCGGCCAGCCGGGGACGTTGAACACGAGCAGGAAAACGCTGATTTTCTTGTAGTTGCCACTTGATTCCGATGCTGTCGCCTTACCTTGGCCGAAGCTTTCCAGAGCGAAGGATGCTATAGTATCGTCGTGGAAGAATGCAGTGTATTGCAGTCCAATATCATTCAGTTTCTGTCGAAATGATTCGTTGAGTTGAAGCTTGCCATAGTAGCATGTCTTGATCATATCCGAAAGGGCATCTTTCGCTTTTCCCAGCTGCTGGAATGGTTCATTCTGGCACGCGTCAATTAGATCGACGCCTTGATCGTCCTTCACGGTGTTGCCTTGCTCATCCTTGAAATATGTGACCTTGAGGCTTTGGTCTTCATGGAACAGCAAGACCTGAAGGTTTCTCGTCGATTTCGAGTTTCTGTCCCGCCAGATCGCGAGATGTCCTGCTGAAATGCTCGTATGCAGGACCAAAAGACAATTCTGGTCGATATTGGAGAGTTCAGCCAGCAGATAGTACAGGCTGAAAGACGAATTGTACCCCATGCCGGCTTCTCCAGTCACAGATCTGCTTGTCGTCAGCGATGGAGTGGTCAATGTACAGACTGGGCATTGTTACCCATGGAGCACGGCCTCTTCAGAGACATTAGACGAGGTGCCGTATCCACCATAGAAAACGAGGAGCTGGGCCTGCTCACGTCCGGCCATGGTGACGGTATCTCGGATGACTCGCTCAAGGAGCCATTTACAGTGGCCATCGTCAGTAACAATTCCATCGATGCAGTAGACCTCTGTGGCCCACCCATTCCTCTTGGAAAGGTTCACTCCTGCATCGATGATAGTCTTACAAGGCGAGTCTATGAATGATAGGAAGAGGGTACGGACTCGCTGTGCTGCCATGTTCGCTGGATTGGTGGTCTCGATTCTTGCCACAAGCGAAGGCTTTGAGCGGTGATAGAGCTACAGGCCTCCATTCGGACGCGACTGTAATGCGTATTTGTATCGATGCGCGTGGGCCATTTGCGAATAGAAGCTTGTCTCGGAATCGTCGTTGTACAGGCTGAGACTGAGACGCAAAAGGCAACATGCTCATCCACCTGAAGAGAAAGAGCTTCATTCTTGTCTCAACGAAATCTGCTTCTGCTTCTACGCACTCTTTTTTGTAGAACATATCAGTAGGCACGGTTTCGAGAGAACTTGCCATTCACACAACACCGACAGGCTCTCAGGGTCTTGACCAAGACATGCATTGGTCTCGGGCGGAAGATGGGTATGGCTTTGTCCGGGCAGGCTGCATCTCTGCCCGCCATCGTCTTTCTCGGCCAGTATGTAGTCGTTGGTGATGGTGGTGCTGGTGGTGCTGGCGCTGGGTGGTGGTGGTGATAATGTGGTCACTGCAAAGCGCGTCTTAGCGCGATTCAATGAGACAGGGGCTCCCGGTTGTTCCGTAAGCTTTTATCCATACCACTCCTTACCAGTCGCGCCTGCCAAAATGCCCGGCGCAGAACTGGAAGAACTCCAGCAGCGATGGAAGTATCTATATCACGAGTACCTTCCAAGCCTGGCGAAAGCAAAGCACGACTCACAAAAGAGCTGGCCCGTAAAGCTAGACCACTGTTTTGCTCGCATCGTGCTGGATAATGCCGTTGGAGTTGACAAACCTTGGACAGAAGTAGTCAAGTCGCCTGCGATCAAGAATATGACAACAACCCAGCTGCAGAGCGCTATATCACTCGCGGACAAAATTGTCCAGGGCCATGTGGTTCTGGTGGATCTGGATGAGCGCAGTCTGGAGCTTCGCGGCAAGCAGAGCAAGCAGGGAAAGAAACGCAGAGTCGCCGACGAGAAACAGTCAATACTACAATGCGGACTGGCGAACAAGAAGTCGAAGAAGAGCCCGTCGACGGCCACTGTGTCGTCTTACTTCCTTCCATCGCCAACGTCGCCTGGAAAGAAGACTGCTGAGAACAACGTCAAGCAAGAGGAGACTACATCCGTAAAAGAGGAAGCTCGAGACCATGTCGATATACCAGCGCAACTGAAGCGCATCGAAGACTCAGATATCACGGCCTTTCGGAAGAAGACGCTCGCGATGCTGTGCCAGATTCCACGCGGCAGATACAGCACCTACGGAGCCATGGCTGACCACATATCCCAGACATCGCACAAGACTTGCGCCCGAGCTGTCGGTAGTGCGATGCGGAACAATCCCTTTGCGCCAGAAGTTCCATGCCATCGGATTCTTGCCGGCGATGGGAGTCTCGGTGGCTTCAAAGGTCACTGGGGCGAGCAGGGAAGATTCGCGAGTCATAAGCACGAGCTGCTGTATAAGGAGGGAGTGCGCTTCGACTCTATGGGCAAAGTCAAAGGGCCGCCGTTCCGTGACTTTACTTGAGTGGGGAATATGCCGTTCGCCTGACAGTGAGATGTCAAAACTAAGGCGCAATTGCCCCAAGTTGGTCTGGCGCAAGATAAGCCAACGGGCTGGAGAAGCCGCTTCCCATCTATCAGTATTCTCAGTCCAGCTTGGAAATACAGTCCTTGTTAATGGGTTTAATGTTGATATGGCGAAGGATGGACAACTGAGTCATCACGTTTCTGAATTGACGAGGGAGATTGAGATGGCTGTTCATGGCGGGGAGAGGAAGAAGAGGAGGTGGTTGGTTGCGGATTATGAGGCTGGCGATGTGGTTTTTCATAATCCTTATATGATTCATGGGGCGATTAAGAATGATGATGAGCAGGGGAGGATTAGGTTGAGCACGAATCTGAGGTTTTATGAGGACGGGAGTGATCTTGATGAGAGGTGGATGAGGAGTGTTTGGATGCCAGGTGATGGGTTGTGATGAATCTGTGTGAAGAGGTATTTCGGCGAGCACAGAACAAGTCTAGTCGTGTTAGCTGTCTGTCACTGCTATTCCGACATCGCAATCTTCTACTGCTGCTTTCAGCTCTTCCACGTCTCCACCTCTTTGCCTGATAACGAAGCCTAGCGTCTCTGAGAATGTCTCGCCATTATTCACGAACCAGTCTCCCAAGCCACGTATGTGCATCTCCACCTGAGATTTGAGTGGACAGTTGTCACGCAGGTACAGGAGCTGCTCGGGGTCCAGCTTCATCATGTCCTCGACAACGTAGTAGTGGTTGATGTCATCTCCCCAGCCCTCAGCGCCAGGTTCGTGCCAGCGAGATGGTGCGAGACGTGATTGATGCCTGGACGAGAAGGATTGAGAGTTGTGGTAGTAGCTGTCCGGCGCATACGAAGGAGGGTAGTTGAGGTGGATGTTGAAGAGCAATGGGCCTTTGCTTTCCGGATAGCGCTTCTGGAACTTCTGTCGGATCTTTCCGTTCGAGGGACAGACGTTGTTCGCAACCATGTCACGAAGGACTTGATGGATGTCGAGGATCTGCGCCAACTCGAAAGTATTCCAATTGTGGAGTAATGCTGCGCGCTCTCGCACGACTTCTGGGATGCCGCGACAAGTGCGTACATGCGATGGGTTGTGAAATGCCTTGTCAAACAGCCAGAGACGATATATTGCGCGCCTCAGAATAAATCGCTCATCGTTTGTCAGGCTTCGTCGGTAAGCCCATTCCGTCTTCCACTTCTTAATTGGGTAGATCTCCTCGTATCGCTGAGCCGTTCTTCCTACTTTGACGATTTGGCGAAGTAGAGCTTCTGATATTGGTACGCTACGATGTATATGTGCGGGTTGCGAAGCATTCCAGGTGAGTAGCTGAACGATGTCGTCGACGGGACCGAACTCAGCATCGGCTGCCTCCTGTAGAATGAGTAGCTTCTTCGAGGAGTGGTACGCGCCGTAGCATCGATGGCAGGTCGCAGAAAGCGCAAGGGCTGTCGCAATGTCTGGGACTGATAGGAAGACATGGGTGATTATCTCGGTTGGGAGTGTGTCCAGCATGGTTGCGATGATATGACAGTAGGCTGTTCGAGGTGTTTTTGTGTTTTCAATTTAGTGTTGTGCTGTTTGTGCTTCTCAGAGACTGACACCTAGGGACAGTATCCTCGAGTGGTTTTTGGGCCAGGTAAAAGGGACCAGACTACACTTCTCGTGTCGTCTGGTAGTAGATACTCGTTTAGGAGACGAACACCCCGTCCTTGGGGCTATGGACTGAATGGAACTGGAATCCATAGGTGACACTCTGTAGCATTGACGCTGGCACGCGGCGGGCAGTCATTGTCGTTGTGTGCATGTTGTTGTGTGGGAGAAGAAGGAGAAGGAGTCAGTGTGCGTCGGTAAATGTAAAGCGTGGCTGGAGCTTGCGCTGGGGTTCCTCCACAGCTAACCAGGAATATCGCCGCTGTTCTCCGTGTCCATTGTTGACCTCACGCGATACCACGTTCACGGGCGGGCATGGACCCGGGTCACTACAATTGTAGAGACTACTACATACAGCCACACTTTGCGCCGACAACGATCTCGAAAAGCATATCCAACCGATCGCTGCTCTTTCGCCATGAATCGTTTCAAGAGCTCGAGCAGCGTAGTCGCTCGCCACAGAAATCCCAATTTCCTCTTCTCCATCTACCTTTGGAGTTGAGACAACAGATATTCGGTTACCTGCTACCTAGAACAATCGAGAAGTCCAATGCGAATCCGCTCGCCACCCATGCTCGCAACTTCAGTGCCGTCAAGAAGAGAGAGGCCAGAGGAATGATCGTGCCTAAGAGCAACCCAATGCAGAATGGCCCGAAAACAGTCATGTGGCGAAGGGGCAACATCAGCCTTCTCATGGTCTGCCGGCAGCTCCATGATGAATGTGCGGAGCTCTTGTATGGCGGCAACACGTTCCTGCTATTCACAACGTACAATGGCACAACCTTTCGCTTCAATTGGTTGTTGGACACCGGCATGGCACCTACGCGACACTTGCCATTTCTCGAGCTTCTGTCTAGAAATTACATGTCTCTGATACGAAGGGTCATCGTGAACGTTGATCACGTCGACAGCTATACAGGCATGATTAAGTACAACGTTTCTGGGAAAGGTCTCACGCACGGCATACGCAAGCAAGTGCAACGCCTTGTCAATGCTTTGCAACCTGCTGAGCATAATGATGGCAATGACCGTCATGAGCGACAATGTCTGACGAAAGTGACAATTCGCGTCTCGAACGGTAATGCTTTCCTGAACCAGGTGAAGAGCGATATTGTGCGACAGCGCGAGAGTATACGAGTCAACGAAGACCTAGAAGACATGCTCGAACCCTTCAGCGATTGGCGAGCCGTGCGCGAAGTTGCAATTACGGGAGCAGTGAACGACAAGTATGCAAGACGGCTCGAAGCAAAGATGAAGAGTACGGAAATGCTAGACAATGCAACGAGGCTTTTACGACGCATTGACGACCTTGATCTAGCCGTTGCGCCCCAGCTGTGTGTATATGGTAACGACATTTGATGAGAATGACGAGACGAAGGCATGAAAAGCATAGAATGACGGAATGAAGTCTTTGCATGGATGAAAGCGCTCAGCGCCCTACGTTTTGCTATTTGACCAGGTTTGTGTGCTGACAGGGAAGTAGACTGCCACCAGCCTATACAAGGAGGGTTGCAGACCCGATCGCTATCTCAGGTTACTCAAGGGAGACTCTGATCTGACGGTGTTAGCGCATTGCTCATAGCTTACCTGGAGTCAGTAGATCACGTCCCAGGGTGGACCGTGGCATTGAAGACGATATCTGAAAGTGGGTGAGCGCCACCAAGAGGATCGCTGTCGCCATCTTCGCTCTCGGCATCGGTACTATCCCATGAGAAGGCACTCCCAAGCTGGTCAGCATCGGTAATCGGAAGGTCCAAGAAGACACCTGCGCTGCTTTGAACGACCGTACCTGTGGAAGCTGGAGCAATCATGATGGGTCCTGGAGGACTGGCTGCTTGGCTGACGAAGGAACTGCTGCTGTTAGACCTATACGCTGCAAGGTTAACTCGTCCATTGACACGCCGAAGTTGATGGAGATTCTCACCAGAGGCAACGCTGCTGAGTGGCGAGCTATAGACGCTGCTCGCAGGTCTGTAATGTGGCGAGGCATCGCTGGACGTGCCACTGCTCGAAGCCTGCTGGGCGTGGGAAGCCGGCCAGATGCTGGTGTCCAATCTGCCACCACTCTCCGACCAGCTCTGAAGTGCGTGCTTGTAAACTCTGGATGTCGGGTAGAGCGTATTAACCAGAGGCCTATCAGCCGCACGGGAAGCAAGGCAAGCTTTGAGTAGCGCCAGGATATCGGCACAGTCGGCTATGGGGGAGCGAGCAAAATCGGCATTGAGGGTGGTCCGGTTCAAGTTCGTGTGGTGGAAGATGAGCATATACAGCGACATACCGAAAGCATAGACGTCGCCCGCTTGAGTACAGAGAAAATAACCCCTGTCGACAGCTGGGCCGGCCAAGGCCATCTCAACTTCGGGTGCTCTGAAACCAGGCGTACCACCAATGCCAACAGTGTGCGTTGCGAGATCTGCTTGGCCGAAGTCAGCGAGGATGACATCAGGAAGACTGCTGTCAGGGTTCCACTTCATGAAGACGTTGTGTGGCTTAATGTCTCGGTGCACAATAGGAGCCTGTCGAAGACTAACAGATGTCGTGGTGCCCGATTCGGGGTCATATGCAATATCGCCGTGGTGGATGAAGCCGAGTGCATCGATCATGCTGGAGATGAAGTGGAAGATGAGGTTCCGGGGAGTCTTTTGATTGCTATCGCGCAGGTGGCGGATCAGATCTCCAAGATCGCCAGCGTCGCAGAACTCGGTAACCATGTTCGTCATCGGGTGTTCAGGAAGGCTCTTGTCCGGTATTGTGTCAACGATATTGATGATGTTTGGGTGACGGAATTTGACTTCATACTTTAATGTGTCGATCTCGGTTGGAAAGCCCCATGTTCCGTCTGAATGCTTGTAGTCGAGGCATTGCTTGATGATGCACCGCTTACCAGTCTCGCGACAGGCGACCAAGTGAATCGAGCCTTCGCTGGATGGCTTCAGAGTACGAATTAGTCTATACTTGTGGGCGAAGCTGTCTGGGTTACCTGGGATGATGGACGGGTTCGAGCTGGTTGCATCTAGCCCTGATGGAACAAGACGAGAGCTTGGACGCGAAGGCCGGACTGGTGCTTGTCGTGGCGAGTAGTCGGAACCAAAAACGGCTGCAGTGGGAGCTCCGTCAAAGTCAGCGAAGATCGGGATCGAAGCTGATCCGTAGCTGTCGATGATTGAGACGACATCGCTGAGTGTTGGTCGTGGAAGACTTGACTCTGGTATCGGAGCTTGATGAGGCTGAACCACGTTGACAGGAGCACCTGTTGGTCGTGGCGATGGGAAAGGAGGAATCGCTGTTGGTCGCGGTGGCAATGGAGGTGGGCTTGGACTCGCCAAAGCACCATACGACACAACAGCTCCCGGTTGAGGAGGAAGAGGTGGTGGTGCGCCCGCGGATCTCTCAAGATCTGGCGTGACTGTGTTCGTTCGCCAGAACTGCCACCATTTCGCTTTCGGCTGTCGATGGGGCATAAGTGGAGTCCTGCTCGCACTCTGCTTACCGCGAGATCCAGTCATGCACTCGCCGCAAGTCATGATGATTGCTGCGGCGAAGATGAGAGGAATGAAGCCTATGATCACAAGTGGGTAGCTGTGAGGATCTGCTTGCTGAGTTGGACCGTTCGTCAACTGTTCGGACACTGACATTGCTTGAAGCTTCGCTTTCTCTGATGAGAACGACTAGACCGGCTAGTTTTCCGTGAGCAAAGATTGTCAATATCGAACAGTCGATCGACGGTTGGGAAGGGACGCACACTGAGCGGAATATCTGAAGCGATGGAGAGGTGGTATATGTATCAGCCTGCCCTTGCACGACATCGTCATCGATACGAGAGACGTTGTTCGGATTCTTTGTTGTACGAAGAGTAAGTGTGAATAGACCTTTCACACTTGCATACAATAAACAAAGGTGAGACAGAGCGGACATTGTAGGTTGACAAAGAACACTACAGCCGGGGAGCATGAGCCGCTTTGGCGCAAGGCTGAGCTATGAGATGGAAGTGACATTGTAAATGGCACGTGGAGAGTGGTCTTCGATGTACACCGAAATGTGTTCTGCTATTGGAAGGTGAGATTCTGGTCACCTTGTGAGACATTCGTGCGCATAGCTGACACATGAAGGATCCGGCGTGCACGGCTGGGAAAGCAGAATCTTCACAGGCCAATTCTGCTGCAGATCGACTTCACTGCCTTTGCGCTGCTATGGGATAAGCTATTCTCGAACTCATATGTCTGCCCGAAGAGCAGGTCTTATTCACTCAAGCCGCTACCCCGGCAACCTGAAGCACGGGGGCGACAACCATTCACTTGCACTAATTACGGCCTTCAGTGAGTTGGCGCATCTTATATTGAGGTTCTGCTAACCGTCGACTGTCAACCTTAACATCAACACTTCATTCAGGATTGCCTACAACACAACCTCGATATAAGCCAAGCTGATAGAGCTCCGTGCAATGAGTTCGAATTCTCGAGTCAACTGCTCGCCGACGCACAAGCGGCGGGTCACTATATTGCAGATTGTCTGGCATGCGATGCAGACCGTCGCAGCGAGGCTCTCAAGCAGTGGTATAATTGGCAGAACCACGGACCTGGTGCTCATTCGAGCAGTCGAGGAGCGCGACATCGGTTTCGACCCTGCAGAGGGCTTCCATGCAGTTCAGGAGTTTAGCAATGGATCTGAAGGTCAAATCTTCCTGGTCGAAGGCGGAACCAGCAAGAAGCAATTCATCCTCAAGCGCGTCCGATCCAATGTGTGGAATCTACACTGCAGAGCCAACGAGCCACGCATGCTTGGCGACTATACTCGACCACATCCAAGAATCATCAACATGCGGTTCGACATGCCCGACCCTCTGGACTCCTCGCATTGGCTCATCTACATGGAATACTGCTCAGGAGGAAGTCTTTTCGACCAGTACAACAAGTGGATCATGCATCGCCGCCAGCACATGCCAGAAGTCTTTCTGCTGCACTGCATCATTCAGATCGCTGAAGCCCTCGCTTACCTCCATTTCGGTCTTCGCTACATCGGTCGAGGCCAATATACACAAGACGCCAACCATGCGCCAATGATTCACGGCGACATCAAGGACGAAAACATCCTGCTGCGTTGGCCAGAGAATGCGACAGGCGGCATGCCGGACCTTGTGTTGGCAGACTTCGGCACCGCGAAGCTCCTCCACGACAGGGAGGCCCGAGTCAACGCTGGAACACCTAGCTTCAACGCTCCTGAAGACATGGCGATCATCGGTGGCTATAAGCCCTCTTTCGAGAACATCGCAATCTTCTTACAAGCTGTCAACAGCCGCTCCGTCGCAGCAGATATGTACAGCTTCGGACTTGTTGCGTACATGTTCGCTGAGAAGGCCAAGAAGCCAATTCAAATTGGGACTGATCCGATCACCCTTGGAATATCGCGAGAGTACAAGACTCCTGGCCTCGTGGAGCTGATTCGGAGCATGCTGGCTGTCGAACCGGAACAGCGTGCGGAAGCATCATTCGATCCCGAGAAGGGCATGTTGCCTCAGATCCACCGGTTGCGGAAGGCGAGGGATATGATGATTGCCAAGCATGGTCCTCTGGATCTTACAGAATGGTTACCGATTAGGAAAGCGTGAGTTTCTTGCCAAGCTTCGAACATTTGTGCAATGCCTGACTTCCTTGTAGCGCTTCTCCAGGGCAGAAGATGACTAGCGACGATCGAGTCGATTCCAAGCTCAGGTAAATCCACATGATTCTTGAGCCAATCATTCATGACGATAACTGAGTCGTGAGTAGCAACGACACCAACAGGAGCGACAATATCATTGGAGCTCTTCCAGCTCCGGAGATGCGCGCTGCATCGACTGGGTCGACTTTCTCTTCCACCGAGTACCGTGAGGATGACTAGACGGGGAAAATGAAGTCGCTAGAGCAGAGACCGCAGTTATCAACAAGTTCACATTGAGGCACGGAACACAAGAATCATGGGTGATAGTTGGGGGTGAATGATTCCAAAGCAAAAAGGCATAAGAAAGAAGCATAGATAGCGAGATCGATCGCTACCTCCATGACAAGACCTCCCAGATCGTGGACAAATCTCCGCGTTGGTAGACTAGGAATTGAGATCCAGCGAGTAGACCACTACGCTAACGGGAGTGAGAGCATTAAAAAAACAACAACGTTTCGACTTTTGATGTGCTTACCGAGCTTACCAAAGACGTACCACGACTGCCTATGCATTTGCTTCAATGCGAAGCCAGTCTATTCTCACTGAACCCAGGACTCCATCACGTTGGCAGTGGAGGCCATCGAGCCGCAGCGTGCCGATTGGCAATTGGAATATATGTTCGGAATTCACTCTTGGAGCGTGTGCCGGACTTGTCCTTCTCGCCATCGTCAAATTCCCATGCGTCGGGAAACTCGGCAGCAGGAATTCGACCACCGGCATTATACCACTCTTGAAGCTCTTGCTTGAGTTGCATTGACATGACCTGAAGAGCGACAGCAGTAGCTCGCCTGTCTGGATTATCATTCAAGCAGTCGAGCAGAAGGTTAAGAATTTCTGGCCGATCGTTTACCGTTGATGATCCCCAGACAGTGACAATGTTGTCCGGTGTTCTTACCATGTCTGTGTCCAGTGCAAGCAGCTCGAACAATGATGCAGCAAAACCATACATGTCTGTTCCTGGAGTGTGGTGGCCGATCTGGTCCCATGGATCGGCTCCTTTGGCCCGAGACGAAGGGTCGTCGCGAAGAGCAAGTAATTCGGGCGCCATATAACGATCAGTTCCGGGCAGACCAAGATTGTCGGACTGAGTTCTGGCGAGACCAAAGTCTGCAAGAACTGGTGTCGGCATTCCGAAGATGGACTGCTCATCGGCCTTCAGAAAGATGTTCTGCGGTTTGATATCCCGATGAAGTATCTTGTGCGGCCTAGGATGTATGTAAGATAGAGCGTCAAGCATGGAGCTGATGAAGTGCATAATGAACGGAGCAGGAACTTTTGCGCCGCGGAATTTGACTGCAGCCATATAGTTCATCAGGTCGCCCTGTTGGCAAAAGTCCATGACAACATTTGCGATTGGAAAAACGATGGTAACCTCCTGAAGCCGAATCACATTAGGGTGTGATAGCTCGCTCATGATCTCGGCCTCTATCGGCAACCGAGGCTTCCTGGCTTTTGTCGATTGGCAAGGCAGTTGTTTGATGATACACAATTGCTGTGTTTGGCGGTGACGGACAAGGTGAAGTGGACCCTCATTTGAGTGCTTGAGTGTTCGTACAAGCTCGTATTCGGATGAAAAGGCCGTTGGATCGGTGATTATCTTGTTTGGCACCATCTTGTAAGGGTATCGAGCAAACCTGGCATCTTTCTGATAGGCAGCGGTCTGAAGGCCATGTATGCCGTGGATGGCGCCATATCGTAAGACGACCGAATTCAGGGACCGATGGAGGGATTGGGAGGGCGCACTGTCAGAGACAGTGCCTCGGGTCTTTTTCCAGAATTGCCACCATGGAGCTTGTCCGCTGATCTTGTTGCGTGCTCTTCGTTTGGGGCGGAGAAGTGGAACTCTAGTGCCTTCGGCCGCCTCCAGGTCTGCGCAGAAGGATTGGCCACGATGACGGTGCGTAAAGAGCTCGACGAAGGCGAGCAAGATAGCGACGCCAAGCATGATTGGGATGAACAGCAGTATCGATGTTGACTGATGATTGTGTCCTTGCGAGTAGTCGGGCATCGGATCTACTTCGATGAAGAAGCTCGCGGATGCGGTGGTTCAATGTCTCAAGAAGTACAAGGCCTGCTTGCACAAAGAGCTGGAATGTTGAACCGGTCGGCACTGCGTTTGAGCTTACAATGTGATGCTGTTGGAGTCCATCGCGGCCTTACAGCACCTCAAACTCATTTTGAAGCACATAGCGGAGCCCTGGTCCCAAGAGCACAAAGACAGTGCGCCGTGAACAGTTGAAAGGGCCTATACAATGGTTGAAAGAGCATCTTTGTTAGTGCAATTCTGCCGGCCCACTGATGGGTCGAAACTCTGCATGGGGTGGGTCTGCCTCCAACCACGACCGATGGAGTATACCTTCCGGCGCCTATAATTCTCAGTCTCAGGCTCGTACTGTGATCCATTGCCTGAAGCGACACCTCCACGACATCTTGAGAGCTTGGACATTTGATTACTCTTGGCAAGGACGCCGAGACAGCGTATGTGCTCGTTCTGGAAAACGGGGAGCTGCCTTTCATGCTGAATCCGACAATCGCATTGTGTGTGGACATATTTCTTTCAGGTCGTATCTTTGAGTCTTTGATCTGCTTCTTTGTAGCTCGCGGCTGATGCGAGTGCAGCATGCGAACATAAGAGGCAGCTGTGATCGGCGCATGAGTCGTTTCCTCTTCACGCGCATTCATCCATCCCAGTGCCAGCTCCACTGCCAGTCTTCGATCATCGATCTCTGCTTCTAGCTCCGTTGACCTGTAGACCAGGTTACACAGCGAACGCCCTTCGACGCAGAGACCATAGATCGACGACCAGGTGCTGGCACCACACTCAACCATCCCAAGGATCTCTTCCGGTAAGACATCTTCCATCAATATTCCTTCTGCTGGTATGTCGCGCGTCCAGACTAGCAGAGCCAACAGATACGGTCCAGCCTTGGGTTCTGGCACTCGTGGTAGCCGATCAGTCCTTAGCAGGATGGCTTCCAACACTGTCTCGACCTTCAGCTCCGCCGTCGCCACAATCATTGGGAAGATTATCATCGGCCCAACCCCACCAAGCATTTACGATCGTCTAATCAAGCAGGATGCACTGCTTGTTGACCCCAGCGGCGGCCTCGAAATAGTCCATCAATACGATTCTACTGGCGATGGGCAAGTAACGATCGTCAAGTCCAAAGACAGCGGTGCGTGTTTCGCACGGAAGCTCACCCCTCAAACACGTCTTGACAGCCACAACACCAGCTCTTGGGACTTCGGTCCGTGGAAAAAGCCAAACGAGGTCCATATCTTGGAGGTTTCTCGCCTCAAAGACCACCCTCATCCACGAATTCTCTCTTTCACAGCCCTCCGCCATGACACCCAAGGTCAATATGTTCTCTGGTCCAGCTTTTGCGCTGGTGGCAATCTTGCCGAACAAATCGACTTCTGGCGCGAACGCAGACGGACAGAGCTTCCCCATCAATTCTTCCTGCACATTCTCGTCCAGGCGTTCGAAGCCATGGCTTTCCTTCACAGTGGCCTTCGATATGCAAGCAATGGCAAATACTATCGAGATGGAGACCACAAGACTATCGTACACGGCGATCTTAAGGCGGAAAATATCTTCCTTGGTTGGAGCTCTGAAAATATCGGTGGTATGCCAGATCTTGTTGTCGGCGACTTCGGAACGAGCATAGTGGAAGGTCATCCTGGGGCACGAGTCATGGCAGGTACTTTGCCTTATAATGCTCCAGAGATCAAGGCAATATATGGCGATAATCCCATCGATGAAGATCACGTCGACCTTTATTTCGAAGCCGGAGCCGCCAAGACACCTTCGGCAGACATCTATTCTATCGGAGTCCTGCTCTACATGATCGCAGCGAAGGAACGGATCTCGAACGATCGAGATCCGCTGCTCGCCGACAGAGACCTTTCAGAGCTGCGCATTTCTCGCGATTATGAGATCGAAGGCCTCAAGGACTTCATCGTCAAGTGCTTGCAAGTCGATCCTAGCAAGCGTGCCACAGCTGACTATGATGAGCAGACTGGTATCATGACGGCTGTTGACACTTTCCGAGACATGCGCGACTTGCTAATCACCAGGAATCCGGCCCTGGGTCCTACAGACTGGCTCCATCCACAGACAGTACGCTAACCTTTTCTTCCCCCTTCTCTCGGGGGGCTAGGAGATCCTTCAGCAGCGGCTACTTGTTGAGATGTCGCTTCCCATCCAGGGAGGTATGCATTCGTATCAGGTAAGGCTTCATCGTTCTTCGCTTGATCCTTCCCGTAGATCCCATTCTCTTATGCTTTCTCCATCTCCCTTCTTTCAGGTTCCATTCTTTCGCAGGTCACAGTGGCCACATACATAGCGGCTAAGCCTGTCTTGTAGATGCGTGGCTTTCCGGCTGACATAGAATGCATAGATTTCAGCATGTTCCAGCTTATTGCGGAAATGGCCTGGTGCTGTCCTAGAGTTATTTGTGAGACTGTGCTTCTACTGCCAAGAATACTTGGCTCCGGCTATTGCCGTACCTGCTCGATATCCGGATCATGATGGCTCCAAATCAGCAAATGCTCTTGAAGAAGTGAAGAGGCCGATTATATCCATATTGCCCACCCTCGACATTGGCAATTCGGACTACTCCATGGGCTTGGTCCTGCTCAGACATTTGAGATTTTCTCGCCAGATCTTCTCAGGCGTCGATGGCAGTTCCGGTAACAAATTTTGCGGGTGCTTGAGGCGTAATTCATAGCTCTCAGAGTTGTGTAGCTCGTGCCGTGATGTGGGAGATGTGGTGAAACAATCCATGGAATGATGGGCAGCTGGGCAGGTTAGGTTCACAACGGGCAGATGATAGGGAGATGTTGTACATACATACGGTGAAGCAGCAGATCAATCACGTGGAGAGCGTAGCGACGTCTTGCACATCCGACTACTGGCATTAGTCTGCCACTACAGGAGGTTGTAGGCTTACTCGATGGTAGTCAGCAGCATCATCTTGTAGCAATTGACAAGGAAGTCCTGAGGTGTGGGTGCAGCAGCTTTCGTCATGGCTTGATGTGGTATGGCCGCTTACGGAATAAAGTTGTTCCGAACATCGGGCTGGATTGCCGATGGATTTCACAGCCTATCTCCAATCAGACGAAAAACCAGGTGTATGTGTACTCAATGTGATTATGTTGCATGTGCTCCGCGATAGAGTTACAAGTCTCCGTAGCGGCACTAATCAACCCCGACGCTTCCCAAATAATCTTCCGTATAGACTACAATATACTCTTTGTTTTTCGATTTAATTATTCTATACTATAATTAGTTCGATTTTGTACTTAGCTATATAGAGTTTCTCTTTAATCCTATAGTAGCCAAGGTATAGATAGCAAAACGGCGACTCCTATACGCCGAGCCCTTATCGTAATCCTTTACTTATACTTTTATAAGATATACCGAGATAACTAGATATCCGAGATAATTTAGATATAATACCGTCGCATTTTAATACGCCGAGAAAATTAGAGATATATAGCGCTAAAAAAGTACTCGACTATATCGCGAAACAAGACGATCCTATCGTATCTTTAAAACGAAAACTCGATATAATTATCGACTATTTCGAGATAAGTAAATAATAAGTTTCGAAGATTTCTAAGGATAAAAGGGCTCGCCGATCGTACAATAGTAACGATCCTAGAGGAGGATATCGAGGAGACGATATTCTATATCTAGATAAACAAAATATAAAGGATATAGTAGCTATAATAGAAAGAAACGGCTATAAGGGATACGACTTGGATTACGGCTCTTTAAGATACGAGGTATAACTACTAGACGTCTCGGATCGTACTATAAGGCGTAGCCTTCGAGAATAAGAAGATATAGGCCGATATATCGCTAAAACGGAGGAGGAACTTAGTAAGGAATATACCGAGATACGAGAGGATTTCGCGATAGATTCTTTAAATAAAAGGCCTAAAGATAAGGATTAGTATAACGTATTCTTCTCGGACGAGATACACTTCGGTATAGGGTAAGAGGAAAATAGACACTATATTTTTAGACGCGTCGGCGATAGAAACAAGCCTATTTGTATTCGTTATATTTCTAAGAAAGGAGGGAAAAAGAAAGGCCTAAAACGAGATAATATACTACGTCTAGACAAGGAAATAAAGGACGTATATTTCTTCGTCCTAATAGGCCGTAATTTTAAGAAATACGTCGAATATAAGCCGACTAATTCGAATAGGAAAATAACTTCTAAATAATATATCGAGGACTTCTTAAAACCGATCGTTCTACTACTTCTTAAGGACTATCCGGATCTAGTACTCGAGGAGGATTTAGACGGCTCGTATTCTTCTAAAGAAATAACGGAATTTAAGAAGAAAAACGGGATTTCTTACTATTTAAATATGCGCTCGTCGCTAGACCTTTCGGTAGTAGAAATAGTTGCGTCTATTAAACATTATTGCGTAGGCGGAGGAGAGTAGGCATACTAAGGGACCTAATTCGTAGTAGATAAAAAGGATAAAGGTCTATCTAAGACTATAAATACAAAGATAAAGGAGAATTGCCCCTAAGCTAGGCCTAATTAGGCTAGCTAGCCTAGACAATACTAAGAGATAACTAGGTAGAGAGAGTCTATTTCTAATACTCCCCTTAACTCTTAGTCTAGTTAGATTAGTCTACTTCCTCTTTTAAGCCCTCCTTATTATATACAACTATTACTAATAACTTCTTATTATCTATAAGCTTATTGTTTACAATTACCTAAATTATTTATATTACGACTACGGCCGAGTCGGCCTATTTATAGGCCTAGTCGGCCTATCTAGAGTCGAAATCGGCTAAGAAGGGCCGGGGCGGCCCGTCTTAGCCTATAGATATATATCTTTGCTCTAGATACCTCTCTTCCCTTTCTTCTTTAGTAATTCGAGTAGTTCTAATCGAGTACTATATACTACGCATTATATACCTCCTTTATATACGAATTGCTCTTCTAAAGCGTACTACGTAGTACTCAAAATAGTATAGAAGAAAGCAAAGGCCTCGGTATCTAACCCGGTTAGCTAAGAAAACAACTAGGAAAACTTTCCTAATACCGAATAGGATAATAATTCCTCTACTCTAGCTAACGACTCGCTAGGAGATACTATCGATAACGATAAGGGATAGGGCGGCGCTAAAGAAGACCTTAACGACGAGGTCCTAGCGGCCTAGCTCTAGCGAGAGGAGGAACGGGCTAAATAGACTAAGTAACGCCTCGAATTAGCCCGTCTTAAGAAAAGAATAGCCGATATAGCTTAAGAAGCCTCCCTCCTTACTAATCAAGGGGATACTTAACTAAGCGCGGCCCCCGCTATACTACCCTCTATACCTACGGGATCGGCAATCCCTAAGGCGAGGAACCTCTACGTATTCGAGGATAAGGGGCGTATAGACTACGACTAATAGGTTACCGACTACGACCGTATCTTTAGGTAGGCCCCTTATATCTATTCTATAGAAGAAATAAAGGTAGACCTAGCCGAGGAGTAGATAGAAAGGGAGTAGTAAGTTAAATAGAAGCGATATACTACGTATTCGGACCTAGGGGAGTATACCTAGGAAAGGATAAAGTAGGTAATGCTAGACTCTATAGGGACGAAAGAAGAACGCCGCTAATTAGTCCTAGATAGGCTAAAGAGGGCTAACTAAGGGAATTATACCCCTTCCGAGCTACTAGACTATATAAAGATCTAGTAGGATAAGGTCGAAGAGGACCGTTAGGACCGTATAATATACAACTTCGTAGCGGCTATAGATAAGAAGATCCGCTACTATATCGAGGTAGGCTAGTAGCGCTTCTAGATCCTAATCGAAGCGGAAGAGGTAGCGAATACCTACTACCGCTTACTCGAGAACGAGCGTAGGTCCTATAGGAATAGGGACCGGGGTAATAAGAAGCGCGGCCGCTCCGGCTTAGATAACGGCGCTACTAGCTTAGTATCGGATAAACTACCTAGAGGCTCGGGAGGCCGTAGCTAAGGTAGGAGGGGTCGAAGCTCCCTATAGAGGCGCTAGAACGCCCCTAATAGGTCCGAGAAGGATAAAGAAGTCCCCTAGTACTAGTACTATAGCGAGATAGGCTATAAGAGGCCCTAGTGCCCTACCTATAATCTAGAATCGGGAAAAGATAAACCTACCTAGTAGCCCTCCTAGCTACGGCGGGCTAGGTCGTTTATACTAAGGAATAAAGGAGGAGCGCGGAGCCCGGTAGACTAAGACGGGTTAACCGGGACTAGTTCTAGTTAATCTAACTAGATATTAAGCTATAATAGGGCGAGAACTCCTATACGCTTAGAGGGCTTATCGATTACGGCTCTTAGGCTAATATCTTAGATAGTATAGTAGCTAAAGAGGCTAGCCTCGCCCTAAGTAATATAGACGCCGAGCGGTATAAGACCCTTAATAGCTAGTCGCTAGCTATAAGTAGTAAATACTATGTAACCTACGAAGTGTCGGATACGAGCGGTTAGTAGCGGGGCTATATAGACAATTTCGCTATCGGAAGGATCTATAGCTTTAACATCGTACTAGGAATGCCCTAGTTAGAACGATAGAACCCTTCGATCGACTTCGTAGCTAAGATAGCTATCTAGAGGAGAAAGGGGGCTCGTAAGTAGCGCGTCTACGCTATATCGGGTCCTTCCGACTTCTCGAAGGTTATATTAGATAGGAATACGCGTCTCTTTATAATATCGATAGTTAAGACGGACTAAGACGATCTAAATAGCCTCCTACCGGAGTATAAATACCTCTATAGGATATTTAAGGAAGGAGACGCGTCCCTACTTCCCGATTATAGTCTATATAAGTTGTCTATCGACCTAATAGAAGGCAAGATCCCTCCTTATAACCCGTTATACAATCTCTCGGAGACTAAGCTAGCGGTCCTAAGGAAATACCTCGATAAATACCTCGAAAAGGGCTAGATCCGCCCGTTAAAATCTCTAGTAGGTACCGGTATCCTCTTTGCTAAAAAGAAGGATAGTAGCCTACGACTATACGTCGACTACCGGGGCTTAAACGCTATTACGGTAAAGAATCGATACCCCTTGCCCCTTATATAGGAGTCCTTAGACCGTCTTACTAATACTCGGGTCTTTACAAAGCTCGACATTCGGGATACCTACTATAGGATCCGTATCAAGTAGGGAGATAAGTAGAAGACTACCTTCTATACGAGATATAGGCACTTCGAATATACTATAATACTATTTAGGCTTACAAACGCCCTAGCGGCCTTCTAGAGCTACATCCTTAGCGCCTTATCGGACCTAGTAGACACGGTCTACGTCGTCTATCTAGATAATATCCTAATATATTCCTAAAACCTAGAGGAATACACCTAGTACGTAACTATAGTCCTTAAGAGGCTCTAACGCTATAAGCTATATACGAAGCTTAGTAAGTACGAGTTTAATAGGGACCGGATTAGGTTCCTTAGCTACGTAATACCCCGAATAGGGTCGAAATAGAGCTAGAAAGGGTCGCAATAGTTAGAGATTAGCCTAAGCCGAGGAGCGTAAGGAATATACGTATCTTTATCGGGTTCGCTAACTACTACCGGCGTTTCATTAGGCACTTCTCCCGAATAGTAGCTCCGCTAAACCGCTTAACGAAACGGGGGCCTAGTACGGCTAAGGATAGGTAAAGGCAACGTAAGGAAGAGTCGTAGCGGCTTACGTTAGATATAGAAGCGAAGCTAGTATTCGACTAGCTTAAGGAGGTATTCTATATAGCCTTAGTACTAAAGCACTTCGACCTATCTCGACCTATTAGGGTCGAAACGGATACCTCGACCTACGCTATATTAGGCGTTATAATATAGTAGTATAGATACGAAGGCAAGACGTACTAGTTCCTAGTAGTCTTCTTCTCGAGAAAGATAAATAGTACGGAAAGGAACTACGATACCTATAATAGCGAGATACTAGGGATAGTCGAGTACTTTAGGTACTAGAGGTACTACTTAGAGGGCGTATAGTACTAAGTAGAGGTCATTACGGACTATAATAACCTTAAATGGTTTATAACGACTAAGGAGCTTACGAGGCGTTAGGTTCGCTAGGCCGAATAGCTATCTATTTTTAACTTCTATATCTCGTACTATCTAGGAAGGGAAAATAGGGTAGCTAATAGGGCTAGTAGGCGCCCTAACTATATAGACATTAACTACTCTAGCCGCTAGGTAAGCGAAGAGGACTTACGTACTCCTCTCGAGAGGTTATAGAGGCAACTCGTAGGCGAGGAGCCCTAGGATAGGTCGATTAGGATCGTATCGGTAAGACGAGGGCCGGGAGGGTACGGCAAACCCTTCGTCTACCTCGCTAGTATAGCTAAGGTCGGGGAAATGTAAAATAGCCTCGCGAATACTATTCGGGTAGTACTAGGGACTAACGCCGAGGCGACTAGGATTAGGGCGGCTCTCTAGAGTAGAGGCGAGCCGAAGTAGCTATAGCTAGAGCGATAGAAGGAATCCTAAGGGTTCCTCTTTTACTAGGACGCGATGTACGTACCGGTAGGGCTACTTCGCCTAGAAACCCTCTAGCTCTACTACGACGATCCTATATCGGGATACTTTAGGTTCGAAAGGACCCTATAGCTAGTACGGAGAGGGTACTACTAGCCTAAGGTTAGGCACTATATTAAAGATTATACGCGTAGCTATAAGGCGTATACCCGAGCTAAGCTACGGAGGCATCTACCCTATAGGGTACTATACGCTAAGAAACCCTCCGAGGCGCTATAGGAAGATCTAATACTCGACTTCGTTATAGATCTACCTCCGAGTAACGTCCTAGGCTAGACCTACGATAGCGTCCTCGTTATAGTAGATAGATACTCTAAGATAGCCTATTATATCCTATATCGGAAGGAGATTACCGCTAAGGGATTAGTAGACATCTTCCTAAGGAAGGTAGTCTATCTATATAGTGTCCTACGGTCTATTACGTCCGACCGGGGACCGATACTAACCTCCAAGTTCTAGAGTAGCCTCTACTACTATATAGGGGTCTATAGGGGCCTTAGTACTACCTACTATCCCTAGATAGATAGCTAAACCGAGCGGTAGAACTAGACAATAGAGTAGTACCTACGTATTTACTATAACTTTGAGTAGGACGACTAGGTATGCCTCCTAAGCCTAGCCGAGTTCGCATACAACGATAGCTAGTATACGGTAATAGGGGCGATGCCCTTCTAGACGTGTAATATCCGGGACCCGCTCTACGCTAGGTAGTCCGAAATACCTTAGGTAGAGGGCAAGGCGCCCCGAGCTAAGGCACTTACGGCTAGGGTAAAGGACATTCGAGACGGCCTAAAGGCTCGGCTAGAGAAGGCAAAGGAATATTAGGCCCGATAGTACGATAAAGGTCGGAAATCCAAGACCTACGCTATCGGCGACTAGGTATACCTTAACGCGAGGTTCCTCGATATAGTCCGCTAGTCGAAGAAGCTAGACTACAAGTATATAGGGCCCTTCCGCGTATAGAAGGTAGTTAATAATACGGCTTACCGCCTTGAGTTGCCTAAGGGGTTTAATATATATCCTACGTTCTACGTATCCCTCCTCGAGGACTATCTCGAGCTAGAAGTAACCTAGAGGGACTAGGAGGACCCTCCTAAGGTATAGGCGACCGACCTAGACGTATATAAGGTCGATAGGATTATCTAGAAGAAGAGGGGACCTAAGGGGGAGTAGGAATACCTTATATCCTAGAAGGGATATAGAGAGGAGGAGAATACCTAGGAACCGGCGGAGTACCTAAGTAAGGCGGCTCTTAAGGCGTTCGCTAGATAGATAGGGGGCCGGAAAAGGCCCTAAAGGAACGTAGGCACGAGGTAGTATCCGTTCCTCGCGTAAACGGGTAATACTTAGCTATAGGGCGACAACGTAGTATAGATACGAGTCCTTCCGGTACTAAATATACTCTCCTCTCCTATAGTAGGCATAGTACCCTTAACATTGAGCGGCACGTACCTAAGCAAGGCGTAATAGACGTAGAAGCGGGCCTAAATAGGGCGGAGGAAGGTTATATAGATAAACTCGAGGGAACTTAGCCTTAGTTAATTGCATTCGAGTATATCTAGCTAACTCCTCGCTAAAGGGAGCGTAAATAGCCTAAAATAGGCTAACTAGGGGTAACTAGAACCGCTAATTCAAGGCTCGACTCGTACTAAGTAAGCATATAGGTTACCTTAGTCTAAAAAGGGCCTACTAGGTACCAAAGCGCTTATAAGGGATTACAAACTCCCTAGATAGATTATTAGCGCTCGGCTCCTTCTTTACTAGCTACGTAAGGGCTATGCGAGCCTCGCTAGAGGGTATACGGCCTAGACTACGCTAAAACGCTAGAACTTGACTAGCATATAGCTAAAGGCGGATACTTAGGCCCTTAGCTACCTCCCGCTAGTCTCTATCGAGGCCTTTAGCCTTCTTTTGTAACGAAACGTAGCTATTTCTAACCCGCTTACGCTTCTTAGTAAGGATCTAGTCGAATAGGGTTAGCTAGGGCCAAAATGGGTCGTAGGGAACTAAACGTACCCTAGCGGCTAGGTCCCGCTCTATCTCCTCCCTTATCGCGGTATCGTAGTCCTTCTAGGGATCTAAAAGAGGTTAGCTAGAGCAAGTTAGGGCAAAGAGGATCGAAACGGACTAGATATATTAAACTCGGCCTTGCCTATATAGGCATAGAGGTTACCGGTGCCCTCAAAACGGGGATACTTCCTAGAGGACTATAGTTAGCGTAACTCGACTCCTTATAGGGCAATACGTACTTCTTAACCTTCTCGTATACCGATATATAAGCATTGTAGGCCTCTTAGGCCTTCTTCCTATTAGTTAGGGCATCTAGGGCCTCCTAGCGTAACTTGTTAGCCGCCTTAATAGTAGGCTTATATTCTATAGGGATCTATACGCTAGTTAGCTCTATTCGATCTATCTCGGGCTAAAACGACTTACTTAGAAGTAGCCCGAGCTATAGGAGGTATACTTTACATAGTTAAAATACTCGGTCTCGTTAGTAAGGTCCTCCTTACGGTTAGACGGATCGATTTAGGGGCACATAGCCTTAAGAATAGCAACACGGCTTCTACCGGTATAGCCTTATATAACATTAGCGTAATTAAGGTACGGATTACTATTAAACTTTATATAGGTAGCTATCGGGCCGAAACGGTCCGAAAGGACTTAGAATAATACAAAGGCGGCTAGTAATAACTAGAAAGGGCGCTACTACTAGAAGAACGGGGGCTACTATACTAAGTTAGCCCGAATCGCCCTAAAGAGGGTCGACTATAGCTTGCTCCCTCTAGCGCTAGGCGTAGGGGGTAGTAGAGCGGTAGTAGTAGAAGATATACCTAGAGGGTATATATTATAAAAGGAATCGATTTGAAAGGACTTAGAAGGCTTAAATCCCCGCGGCGGTACGGCGATAGCGTTATTACTACCTAAGTAAGCTTTTTGAATAATAGTAAGCGGATTTTGTATATAATAATAGACTATAAGTAAAGTTTTCTATTTTAGGCCTCCGGGACGTAGGCCTATAGAGGGAGGAGGCAATATTACGACTATAGCCGAGTCGGCCTATTTATAGGCCTAGTCGGCCTATCTAGAGTCGAAATCGGCCAAGAAGGGCTAGGGCGGCCCGTCTTAGCCTATAGACATATATCTTCGCTCTAGATACCTCTCTTCCCTTTCTTCTTTAGTAATTCGAGTAGTTCTAATCGAGTACTATATACTACGCATTATATACCTCCTTTATACTATAGGTTTATACCTAACTACTCCTAGATTATTATACCTCTAATAGCCCTCTCTAAGGGAGCTAAGAATAGCCGAAAGCTAGGTCTAATCTAGTAGGGCGTAAGCGAGGAGTAAGCGTTTAAGAGTCTAAAGGACGCGTTCTATTTAGTATCGCTACTTAGGCACTTTAACCCTATATAGCCCCTACGTCTCGAAACCGACGCGTCTACGTTCGTATTAGCTAGTATCCTCTCGTAGTAAGTAGAGGATAGTAACTAGTATCCTATCGCTTTCTAGTCGAGAAAGATAATACCTATAGAGACTAACTACGAGACCTATAACTAGGAGCTACTAGTAGTAGTTAAGTCCTTTAAGTACTAGAGACCGTACTTCGATAGCTCGTAGTATATAGTATATATACTTATAGATTACGCGAACCTAAAGGGATTTACGATAATAAAGTAGTTAATAGGTAGGTAGGCAAGGTAGGCAACCTTCTTAGCTCCGTTCGATTTTACTATCGAATACTAAGTAGGGAAAAGGAACCCTATAGACGCTCCTTCGAGAAGAAGTAACTACGAAGGCGAGATATAGGCGATAAGTAACCTATTACTTACGCTATAAGCTAAGCTCTTAGTCTAGTTAGACCTTTCTAGGAAGGTAGAGCCTATCGCAAAGCGTACTACTATAATGTATATCTCTATATAAGAAGTAGTAACGACGTATACGAAGCGTAGTAGCTTCGTATACTACCTAGCCTAAGTCGCGGCTATAGTAGTTAAGGATAATAGACCCTACTACTAGGTACTAGACCTACTACTTAGTTTTATACGTATCCTATAGTAGCTAGAGCCTATAGTAAAGGAGCTATACGAGGCTACTAAAGAGACTAGTACCTTCGAGGAGTATTCTATCTAAAAGGATATCCTTTTCTAAGGCAAGGCGATCTATATATCTAAGGACCTCGCGTTAAGAACGTAGGTAATGCGTATATACTACGATAATCCCCTTATAGGACATTTTAGCTAAGCTAAGATAGTTAAGCTAATACGTAGGAAATATACCTAGCTAGGACTAGCTTAGGAGGTTTCGGAGTATATCTCTATCTACGCGATATACTAAAGGTCGAAGGCGAGACGCCATCGCCTATACGGCGAGTTAGCTATACTACTAATGCCTACTAGACCTTAGTAAGAGCTAATAATAGACTTCATTACCGACCTACCGCTAAGCAAGCTCGGTACCTACGTCTATACTACGATACTCGTAATAGTCGATCGCTATACGAAGATAAGCCTCTTTATGCCTACTATAAAGAAGTATATAGTAGTAGAGCTAGTAGATATCTTCTAAAGAGAGGTAGTTAGAAGGTTTAGAGTCCTAGCTAGAATAGTTAGTAATAGAGGATCTTTATTTACTAGTTAATTTTAGAGCGACTTTTACTATAAGACGTATATAAAGCGTAAGCTTAGTATAGCGTTCTATCCGTAGACTAACGGGTAGACTAAACGTACTAACTAGACGCTAGAATAGTACCTAAGATGTTATTGTTCTAATAACTAGGTAGACTAGGCGTCTTGGCTCTCGTAAGTAGAGTTTACGTATAATAACGACGTATACCCTACGTTACGCATAAGCCCCTTCTATATAGTAGTAGTAAATTCTTGCATTACTATACTATTCTAACTACTAGACAAGTAGCTATCCCTATCTATTCCTAAAGGTAAAAGCCCTTAGCCTATAGCCTCTAGTATAAAACCCTTTATCTCCTTCCTACTTTATAGGATTCCATCCCTACCTTTGTTGTCTATTTAGGCTATAGGATATAGAGAGGATCTCTACGGCTCCTTCCTCTTACTAGGCTCCTATTCTACTTCCTACCTTCCTCCTCCTCCTTTTCTAGCTCCTCCTTTATAAGGGAGAACTATTCTAGGAGACCCTCTCTAATTATCTACTTAGTTACTTTATTTAGGCCTCTTTTAGTCTAGGTAAGCTCCTACTATAATAACCCTATCCTCTAGATAAGTCGGTTTCTTGTCCTCTATCTCTCTAGGTAGAATAGTATAATATACTTAGGCGTCTAGGCTAGACGTCCTAGTGGGTTGGGTTAGGTTAGGTTCGGGTTAAAACCCGAACCCAACCCGATTGTCCGGGTGCAATACCAAGAACCCGAAATTCCTCGGGTTCAAATCTCTAAAGGCCGGCTACATGGCCGGCTACATACTTCTACGGTCGCAATTTAACGCGATGCGACGACTAATATATGCGATACATACTACTAAAAGGCCGGCTAGATTGCGACAACTTTTGTCGAGTTTTGTTAAGTTCGGGTTGTAGTAGGTTCTATACCCGAACCTATACCAATAGTCCGGTTCCTACTAAGAAACCGAACCCGAACCCAAATTCTCGGGTTGCACCCAACCTACTAGGACGTCTAGTCTAGGCCCTATATCTATACGTATATTCTAGTGTCTTGCCTAGAACCCTCCTCCTTATTAGGTATACATTTAGGCTAATATATTTAGTCCTAATTAGGGTTGCTATTATACTTTGCTTCCTTAACTATCCTTAATATATTTCCTTGCCTTTTAGCCCTTCCTACTAGGCTATAGGGAGTTGTTAGCCCTATTAGGATGCCTACCTCTTCCTAACTTAGCTTTCCTATTATGTTTCCTATCTCTAGTATATCTACTAAT
>LFZO01000238.1:4573-55694 GCA_001578225.1 Pseudocercospora musae | reverse complement strand
GGGGGGGGGGGGGGGGGGGGGGGGGCCCGGTTTCGAGCCACGACGTAAGTGACTCATAGATCCCGATTTGTTAAAGATGGCTCTTGGTAGGGATCGCTGAGCTGCTTGGTCGCGGTAACTATCGTTTATGAGGACAGCCTTGCATAATGCTCTAGCAGGTCCTCACTGATTTTTGGACTGGTCTCCGCACAGTCGCAGATTCCTCGAGAACAGCTAAACCAGCCCTCTGAGGTCCTCCCACAATCAACCTCGGTATTTGCTAGGGACTAATCCGAACCGCATGTGGTACTCTCTATTGTGTAGCTCAGTTGCTTTCAGCCCTCTCCGTGTCCGCTGTTGATGTGATCATTGAACATAGGCAAGGCCTCGCGTCTAACAAGTCTGCAGATCTTCGTGATTTTGGTGGCTGTGTCGGCTTCGACGGAATCTTGAGGCACGCTATATGGAACTCATGAATGCTGTAGAGTATCTCGTGCGGCAGGTCCATGAGCGGGAACTTCATGTCCTCATCGGCTGCCTCGAGCAGTCGGTTCAGGCCTGGCTTGTCACTAGGAAGCATGGTGGCGTTCCGACACCTTTGACTAGCGAGCGAAGCGGCGAGCATGCTTCGTATACGAGCAGTCCGCGATCGAGTCATATTTGTAAGTCCTTGTGACGCTGACTCCATTCGCGAAGCGGATACAGCGGGGCGAGGCTGAGAGCGCGGTGATGGTTTCCGACCGCGACAGTTACTGAATAGACATATTTGGTGAGCTTCCAGTACTTTCTGGACAGCTGTATGGATGATAGCACGGTGTCCTCGCGCACAAATTGGACCATGCTGATGGTACGCAGAAAGCGGGTGTAGTTTTCAACTCAGGTTCCAGAGTATGTGTATCCTTCGTATGCAATCCTTGCCGTTCGCGAAGTACATGCAAAGAACCCGAATCATGTTCTGGTTCAGTGTAAAGAACGAGGTTTTAGACATTTGGCGTTAGGGAAATTGAGTAAAGTACTCAAGCTCGATGCACGCCCACTTTTCTCGAACCAGAGCCATCTTCTCACTCTTCACATGCGATATCTAAAGCCTGGCGCGCTCCAGTCAGTAAGCTCATCGTCTGTGCCTTCGGAAGCAGTTGCTACCACATTTATTCTGTTCTGCGAACTATCTGGTCTCTTGTTCTCCAAGGTTAAATATGCCCGCAACCCCATAGCCATCATCACAACGAGCGCGCTCTGAATGCGGTCGGATAGTGTGGCTCCTCGCTAGATCTGAAAAACTGTGGTCTTGCAATATTACCCGTACACTACGCCAGAAACAGCAAAGCGGTCATTGTCATTTTCTTCGTGCTTCCTTTGTAATTGACTCCGACCAGAGACATAGACAATGGTAACGCAGAGGGTCCTGTCGACAGCAGGTAGTAGCCGAAGAGCTTTACGCCCTGCGATGGGCCAGTGGCATAGATGATGGCGGAGCCTGCCACAGGGCACAGCACGACTGCGCAAATCAGGAACAGAGTGACGTTGCCGAAAGCTCCGGCAAGACGGCCAGTGCCCATAATGCAAAAGAAGCTGATGAAGCTCGATGGCAATGTCACCAGTGTCGTCTGCAGGCTAGTGAAGCCGAAGCCTTTGAGCACGAGATTGCCGAAGTTCTGAGTGCCTCCATTGGGAATCTGAGTGAGAAGCGATATCGCGAAGAAGAACAAAGTCTTGGGATCCACAAAGCATTCAAGAATTTGAGCCGGCTTCCAGACATGTTTTGCCTTTCCAGTGCCGTGGTGAATGACCCGTTGCTCTGCGATATGCTTCTCATTTGGCGTGAGGAATGAACACGAAGCCCCAGAGAAAGGTGGCACAACCGAGAACGATGAACATCCACTGCCAAGGCTCCAAAGGGTTCTTGACATGGCCAAATCCGTGAGCAAGAAAGCTTGTGATGACACCACCGAGTGAGTTGCCTGCAAACCAAATGCCTGTTCGGGTTGGCACCTCACTTCGAGTATACCACATGGTCGTGATGTATAGGAAAGCAGGAGAGATTGTGGCTTCTGCCTTTCTGCTGCGTTCGTTCAAGCCATGATCAATTCTGTTCAGACCGGTACCGGCCACGGTGCTGACAACCTGCTTTATGTGCTCACGCGTGTCCTTGTGTCCAACATCACAGTGAGCAATTACGTGAAGCCCATCTGCTCGCGCTCGTCTGCAGAGTGAGTCGAACAACGTTGCGGGGCGGTCGTATCGTTGCTGTCTGTCTGAGACGGAAGCTGGATGCCATTCTTTCGAGACAGCTTCCATCGCAACTGTGGTATCAGTGTGCCTTCGATGTAAACATGTGGATGAAGGGCCCTACATCCATATTAATGGAAACGGTTCAGTAAGATTGATGGACTGACGTGGATATGCAATTGAAAGATTAAGGTAAAATACTAAACCTCAGCTCCCTAGCTCGACCTGCCTGCTCGTATGTCGATGGTATGATGCCGCGAGAGTAGCACTAGAGAGCGTCATTAAGGAGGAGCAAGGCAAAGATAAGGTTAAGCCTCAAAAAGTGGAGCATCCCAGACGAGCATCCCAGCCCAGCCACAAGAAACACCGAACGCAAGACGGCCGGTCACCAGACTTCACACTCGCCAACGTCCGTCCCTTGACCATCCTCCGAAGCCACTTTCACGGCCTATTCGCGACCTTCATTGCCCGGCGACTGCCTGCGACATAAAGAGACCAGGGTTCGGCCTCGGTTACGTCCTCGACTCTGAGTTGCGAAAGCTTCCCTTCCACATACACAGACAGCATCATGTCTTCAAGAAAGAAGATCCTATTGAAGGTGGGGGAAAGAGGCGGTGATATTGGAACAAGAGTAAGGACTGACAGGAGTAGGTCATCATTCTCGGCGACAGCGGCGTCGGCAAAACCAGTTTGATGAACCAATATGTATGCTTGCGCCAGTAACCTCGTCCATGCATAAATGCTCACAGACGCTCTAGGTCAACAAGAAGTTCTCTGCCTCCTACAAAGCCACGATCGGCGCCGACTTCCTAACCAAAGAAGTGCTCGTAGACGACCGCCTCGTGACCATGCAGCTGTGGGACACAGCAGGCCAAGAACGATTCCAGTCCCTCGGCGTGGCCTTCTACCGCGGCGCAGACTGCTGCGTGCTTGTGTATGACGTGAACAACGCGAAATCGTTTGATACCTTGGATTCATGGAGGGACGAGTTCTTGATTCAAGCTAGTCCTATGGATCCTGAGAGCTTCCCATTCGTGGTACTGGGCAACAAGGTGGACCGAGAAGAGAGCGCAAGAGTTATTAGCAGCAAGAGGGCAATGGCGTTCTGTCAGGCGAAGGGTGGTATACCGTATTTCGAGACGAGCGCAAAGGAGGCCATCAATGTGGAGCAGGCTTTTGAGGGTGAGTAAACATGAGCTACTCCGGGCAGTCCTTAGCTCTCTGTTGAACAACACACACTGACTAGACACAGTGATCGCACGGAATGCCCTGGCGCAAGAAGAGTCCCAAGATTTCAACCCAGACTTCCCGGAAACGATACCCATCAACATCGACAACCAGGACCAGGGTTGCTCGTGCTAGAGTCCGACGGACGTTGTGAGGAGCCTCGAAATCTGTCTCGCGAGCGCTGTCTGTATCCTAACCATATCAATTCTCTTACTTTCGTGCATTTGAGACGGCGTTCGGAGCGCGATTGACCTGTGGGGCTTTGAGAATGTCGTGTTTTGCACAATACCATATACCGTACTTTTGACAGGATGGGTTCGGATGCATGAAAATGCAGACTTGAGTCAGAATAGCAGTAGCATTGAATACAGAATGTGAACGATGAGTAGCAGGATTTGATCGGCATTCATAATCTGCTCTGTACTTTCATGCTTGTGCAGTCTCCCTGACGCCATGTGCACGGCACCTGGCATCTCTCAGTACATTGCATTCTCGAGCTTACTCCTCCAGTTTCTTTGAGATGCTCCTCTCTGATCTGAAGAGTGGCCTCGAGCTCACGAAGGCATTTCTGCCAGCGCTTGGCTTCAACGTACTTGAGACGGTCGGGCTCCGCGGCTGCCTCATGTGCTGTTGTTATTCAATTGGTGAGATCGCATGTGACAGCCAAGACTGCTTACCCATGTTGAACTGATCCAGATCCCAGGTTGGACTTAGGCTGGGGTCCTCATTTACAGGCGTCTTGTGAGGGCTTGGCTCGGCGGCCTTCGCTGCGGAGGGGCCCTTCTCGACTGAAGCGGACTTGGAGGCCGTAGTGACATTGGTATGGGAGGAGTCTTTCTTGGGAGTCGGTACTAAGTGGATATCAGTATATGACGATGGCAATCGAGCTGGGGATTCACATACCATCGAGCTTCTGGCGCTTGCTGGGGAAAGTGCCATTAATCTCCTTGTGGGTGTCAGCAGGCGGCGGCGTCCTCTCTTGCGATGCCATGGTCGACGTGCGATGCGCGTGATATCCAAGAAGATCCTATTGACGATAGCACGTGCGAAGTCGAGGCGCGGTCTGCCAGCAGAAATTGATGGAGATCATGTTGCGGTTACCAGGGTCCCGCGCCTGCCCCCAGCAGTCTAAGAGAGGTGAAGTTGAAGTCGTTTTTGAACCCTGCATGTGAAGGCGATGGCTGAGTCAAACGGCAGTAGGCCCAAGCTCCTCACACCGATTCAAATTCTTCTTCCGCGCCTTCAACTCTTTCTTCTTCCTTCTCCCAGCAACGACAACCCATCTCGACACTGCCTCTGCTCTACCATTCCAGTTGAAGATCCCTCTCAGGCAGAGGCGCTTCTGTGATGGCACGGTACTCCGATAAGGGCTGGCAGGTTCAGCGCCTGGGAAAGAGTAGGGCTTACCACCTCGACGGACTGGCAGCTTGTTTCGGCTCGTCTGTCAGAATCATCGTTGGTGCGGTTCGAGACTGTAGTAGTTACCCAAACCCTCAGCTTTGGTCTTCGGACCGAGGATGGCAAGAATGGCCCTTTGAGCGACGTTAGTCTAAGGTGCGAAGAGGGAACCTGAGGGAGGCAGCACATTGGGTTGCCCGCGCCAACGACCACACCGACACCGAACAGACACCCAACCACGGCAGGCCCCACCGGCGGGTCAAGAGAGTATGTATGATCATCCCCCTTTGATTGCTGACTTTCTTTTAGGCCATCAGCTGTTTGGCACACTTGCTGGACACTGGAGGCCACCAAGCCAAGCTTGTGAACGCAACGCCACACAGCATGAGTGACTTGCCACTGGAAAGGGCAGGATTGGTACGGAGGTCCAGCGTAGATAACTTCAACGCCGATCCAGACTACTCGCGACACCAAGAACGCGTGAAAGGCCTGAGTGGTTCGATCTGACCATCCATATCCCACGGCCGAGCCTCTCGTCCTTTCAAGTACTGCCGCGCGTCTCGTGACACCAATTATGATTGTGAACTCCAACGCGGACCCAGTATTTTTGCGGCCACTATCCGCACTCTGCCTCCATGCATAACTGGTCATTGCAAAACGATGATGCCAACAGCTCCTGTTCCAGCAAAACAGCAAGCACAATGCCGTAGCCGGCCTGAGGAGAATGTCATAGTTCATCATCTATTGCATCTCATGTTCATCTCCCATCCACACACACACATCTCAACCCTGAGGAGCAACCCTCTGCTGTCGTCTAATCTCCTTCTTCTCGTCAAAGACCTCAGCATAAGTCCTTACCTCTCCAGCAAGTACCCTCGCAGCCTCAGTGTCCATCGATGCAAAACCCTCAGCAACCCCAACCCTATCCTTGACACACTTATCCTGACTCATTTTCATTCTGCCCTGCATCTCGTCACCTCGATCTCGATCCCAATAATATTCTTCATAAGAAGTTCCACATAGCTCTCAGGAGCATCATCAATCTCCCAAGCCTCGCCATCCGCATTCTTCTCAGAATGCAAAGTCAGCGCATCAAGCTGATTCCTCCAAAACGACATCGTCTCAGTTGATCTGCTGTCGCAGTATACCGTTGGAACGCCGTAGGCTTGAACAGAAATATAATCCCAGGTCGGTACGACCTTACCGGTGCTTGGCTTGTTTCCGATGTGGTATTTTGGTGAGACATAGCCATGAACAGGCCCAACGAACACAATCAAGACTCCATCCTTGAGCCTTCTAGCCGTGCTGCCCTGGTGGATCGGTGATTGTATTGCGGTGTGCTGAAAAGATGACAAGACCAAGAGGTGCTGCGCAAAACTGGACAACGTCCGATTTGAGAACAGTTACCGCCAACAGGCTTCAGATCTCGTGAGACATCAGCAGATCGAGGAGAAGAGTAGGAGGACATGAATACCATGCATCCTCATTATCCAAGTCTCAGGTGGATCCAAGCAAGGTCGAGAGCACCAGATAGCCGCCAACTATGCCGATTATGGCACCAGCAAGCAATGCTTCTCCTTGACCAGTCAATGTCAAGTATGCTCCGAGACCGACAGCCAATTCGTAGCGTTGTGCTGCAGCTCGTCTCTGCTTCCAGTCCTTGCGGATCTCAAAAGTGGTGAGAGCTCGTTGACCCTGCTGTAGCGGCTTTCGGGGGATTGAGAATGCCAGACTGACAGGCCGATGGTCGCTGGTGGGTTGCACAGGCAAGGCTTTGTACATGTACACTTGCGGAGGAGCTTCAGCAAGGTACAGTATTCTGTCGCACCAGGACGGAATCCGATGCTTCGCCCACAACCAGTTCTGCCCCTGCACGCTGTCGATCTGGAGACCAGGAAAGGTCTCGGTGATGCGAGTCGGTTTATCTCTGATGGCCTTTGCAATGGTCTGGGAGCTGTCTGCCGCTAGAGTCTGAGCTTTCGAAGAATATTTGTACGTCGGCGCAAACGTGATTGGCGCTTCCGCAAAGTTGTGCAGTGTCTTGTCGTTCGCCATCTCACGAGTCAGTTGGTCTTGCCGCAGCAGCTCGTTGAAGTCGACCTCGTCTGGATTTGAGGTCAGAGGATGCGGCCAGGACTCGAAGTCCTTTGGTTGCGGTTGCACATCAGATGTCCGATAATTCAAGTCGCCAGCCAAGAAGACATGAGATGGAGGCGAGAAGATAGTGTGTTGGTCTCCATTGTCATTCTCGCTCCGAGAGAGTAAGGGCTGCTGCTCAGTCGATGCGGCTATCCTGCCACTTGCTTCACTTGGCTCGAAAACCATATTTTCACAGATGTTCTTCCAGTCCTCATTCCTTCGTTCCCATTCCGACTCCATAGGAGCCAGGTGTGCAGTAACGTACGTCAGCAGCACATCGTCTTCAAGACCAAGTCTGATCCCGACTGCACCCTTGTTGCCCATCTCCCAGACACCGACGCCAATGCCGGCCTCCTCTATCCATTGTATGCTCTCCTTGAGGCTCTTTCTCGCAAACACCATGATCGCTGTCATTCCAGCGTTACGCGTGATTACATGCTCGTAGTCTGCATCTTGGCCATATCTCCAATCGACTGATCTGAAGACAGCCTCTGCCAACTTGGAGAAGTACGGTGTCAACAGAGAGCCTCCAAGGAACGCGAAGCCGATAGGAGAAATTTCTTGAAGGGCGAGAACGATCAGATCTGGCGGCAGGGTAGCATTCGTGAAGCTGCCGAAGAGTGAAGCTGCAAAGTAGTCGACATTGACCTCTTTCCGGCCACAGTTGAAGGTGGTGTACAGGGAGCTGATTTCGGCCATATCGCAAGGGCATATCACTCTCGAGATACCTAAACGTGATAGGCAATTGTGAACTGTATGTAATAGACGCCAATGTATGTATGTTTATGCTAGACGTCATCGTCGTCGCCAAGTGAAAGTCGGCAGGGGTCGGAGCCAAATCCTACACTGGTTTTCCTCCCCTATTTCCACTTCCACCTTCACAGAACGATCATTTTCCGTGCTATACGCTCTGTCGTGGTGCCACAGGCGCAGTCCCACTCAAGAATCTGCCTTGTCTAGCATGTATGACCTCGCTGCCTTGGAGCTACGGGCTTCTGATGATTGGATGCACGACGGGTGAGTGAGGCCGCACGGCAAGCTGCAGCTGCAGGTTCGTTGTTCGGTTGTTCGGTTGTTCGTGGTTCGTTGTTCGTGGCTCGTTCGTTGTTCGTGGTTCGTGGTTCGTTGTTCGTTGTTGTCGTGGAGCCTCAGCCCTTCTGTTCTGCCTATCTTGCTTTCGTTTGTCGTCAAACGTGCCGAATTCCTTCTCACCACTCACGGGCATTTGCACACTCGATCATCATTCCAGCAAGGCAGAGTATGGAGGAATTCAATGAGTTGGACTATGATCTGTATCCCCAGCACGATTGGCGAGAAGCTCCGAGTTTCGATGCCGCCGAAGATGGAGAGAAGATCAAGAAGAACGAAATCGGTCTCGACGCCGACCTTCGTCAGCTCTACCGCGAAGACCCTTCCAAGGTGTGGAAGGAAGATACCGACAACGAGAGGGCTTATCATCCAAAGAATTCAAAGTACGCGCTTGTGGTAAGTGGTTGTACGAGCACTAGTCAGCGCGCCCATTCGAGCGCTCTGCTTGGAGTCACGCCTTTTCACTTTCGACATGCGAAGCTAATGCTCTGCTCTGCTTTACAGGTTCGACGTCAGATGAGCACGGAATCCGATGATGGCCTTGAACTCCACTCTGTCACCATCCAAAGCCCGATTTTGCGGAAGCTTCTGGACGACGTCTTCGAATGCTCGCGTGAGGTCTGCACTACGATGCGGGACCTCACCTTCAAGCAGCCCTTCCATGAGTTCCTTCATCGCTGGGACAAGTACCTCGCTTGCGCGCGTGAAGTCAGAGCAGGTCTCGAAAAGCAGCATGTCGAGCTGCTTCATGATATCCTCGAGCCAGTTGTGGGGCCTCTTGTCCAGCAGAAGCGAGACATCCTGAAGCAGAACAGAGTCGATTTCAAGCGACTCTGGATGATTTTCGAACCCGATTGCGACGTCACTACACCGGAAGATGCCCGCCTTTTCACCAATCAGGACACGAAGTACGACATAATCGAGGGCCGCGAACTCCTTCTTCTTACAAGCAAATGCGTCAACTACAACGGCAGGTTCTTCGGCTACCAGACCGTGACGTTGGGAATTGATAGTTATGAAGGCTTCAAGATGATCGACGAGCTGGAAGTTGTCCCGGTCGCGCTTCATCCGCGTCGTGATGCGCTGATAGAAGAAGCGACTGCGAGAGGCAAGAGGTTTGCAGGCCTGTCAGGATGGCAATACAAGTCATACACGGGCATCGTCATAAGCATGCAGCAAAGGCCGCCTCGCATGGTGACAAACGGCCGCATTGTCATCGATCCGGACCTGTATGGGACCAAGAATGGCAATGAGACGCTGGACCCGCTCTACAAGGCTACTACAACGGACAAGCCAGCCCCGGCACGCTCGACTCGCTACGATCCATACAGCTACAAACCATTATACACAGCTAAGGCAGCGCCAATCATCATCAACAAAGGCTCTGAGAAATCACATGCAGCAGAACTCAAGGATCACCATTTTCGGCTATGTACGAACATTGTAAAGGGATATTGCCTTACATCCAAGCACTAGGCCGAGTTTGACGTAGACGGCGTGGGCGAGATCAACTTCAGCAAAGCGGCATTCAAGCGGCTCTTCCTGCCCCACGACTACAAAGAGCTCATCCTTGCGTTTGTTGACAGCCATCTGAACCGCGGAGATGATTTCGACGACATTGTTGAGGGCAAAGGCAAGGGCATGGTCATCCTGCTGCATGGAGCTCCAGGTCTTGGCAAGACATTGACAGCAGAAGCCGTGGCTGAAGAGATGCAGGTGCCCTTGTATGCCATGGGCGCTGGTCAGCTTGGCTTTGATGCTGGGACTATCGAGCACAATTTACAAGACGTCCTGGATATCTATGCCAAGTGGGGTGCTGTGTTGCTGCTTGACGAGGCAGATGTCTTTCTCGAGCAGAGACAGATTACCGACATTCATCGCAATCGGCTCGTATCGATCTTCCTCCGCATGCTGGAGTATTACCAGGGCTGTATGTTCCTTACCACGAACCGCGTAGAGACGTTCGACCTCGCCTTCCGCAGCCGCATCAATCTTGCTATCGACTATCCGAAGCTCGATTTCCAAACCCGGCGTCATATCTGGCGTACCTTCGTGCGACCTTCAGAAGACTTTCCTAACAACCGTAGTGCAATCACTAAGGATCAGCTTTTCGACCTTGCCGAGCTTGATCTCAATGGCAGAGAGGTGAAGAATCTAGTCAAGACTGGCAGACTGCTTGCAGAGCGCAAGGGTGAGCAGCTTGGGATCATGCACATGATCTCAGTCCTGAGTGTGTAGCGGGGACTGCCTAGAGACGGCAGTGGATTCAGATATGCGCTGCCAGATTCGTTTCAGGTCGCCATCGGAAGCGTGATCACTCAAGCAACGATGCGAGTCCGCAGAGGTTTTAGTATGAGCTTCTAGATCGCTTCCGCGAAGGTCGAGAAGCAGCGGCGCCCAAGCGACTGTGCGTGCATTTCGCCCTCTACTAATGGCGAGCTGAAACCTAGATGCCGAAGTCCGAATACTAAACAGCAGGCCCGACTCGGAAAGTTACAAGGTCCAATCAACCTTTCACGTATTGATTATCACATCATGCAAGTCGAACAGAACAGTAGTACTGTAGCGCTTATGTACTTCTCAAATCGAGCTAATCTGCTCGTCGGGAGTAAGAGAAGAAGCTGCGTAGCATTGATCCTGCCATGCGCACGTGCCATCACGGGACTACTAGGCCGTCTGTTTTTGACAACCGCCCTTTCGTTGCACCATCGAACCCATCAGGTTGAGAGTGCGGTCTTCATGCCTCACAATCGACTACCATGCGTATGAGGATCATGGTATTCAGGAACGCACACCTTCGTACCGGCAGGCGGACCTCGTCTACAATGATATTGACTACGACAAGCTATTTAGGAATCTCAGATTCTGCTTGAGGATCTGTCTACAAGGACAAACATGTCACACACCGCGTTGCTGTACTCGTGGCTAGACAGCTCTCGCTACCAAATTCGGCTTCTACGTCTGGAAAAGTCCAATGCACAGAATCCTTAAAGAATCACTGGCGAGCTCAGCATATATTCTATGGATGAAGCACCAATCTTCGACGCTCTGTCATATGCTTGGGGTGTCGATGTTGTCGCCGAACCGATTATCGTCAATGGGGAAGCAGTCTTCGTAACCCGCAACTTATACCAAGGCCTTCAAACTTTCAGTCATGGAGATCACGCTAATTACATCTGGATAGATGCAATCTGTATCAATCAGCGAGACTTTGCCGAGCGTAGCCATCAAGTAACCCTTATGAGAGACCTATTTAGCATGGCTAGAGTTGTGCACGTCTGGCTGGGACCAAACCCGCCGAGCATGGAGCGCACTCTCTACGTCTTGGACCGAGCTGGCCGAAGACTCTCGCCCGATTCTGAGAATGCAGATCTGCTCCCAGCAGAGATCAACAGCGTCTCCCCGGAAGCTTTCTAGAGCATCTTCAAGAATCCTTGGTGGAGCCGACTCTGGGTTGTACAAGAGGTCGTCTTGGCAAAGGAGCCAATAGCATATTTCGGCTCTGACCTGTTCATTCACTTCTCAAGGTTATTAATGGGTATCCTGGCATGCTTCCGAGTTCGAGACCAGAGCTCCGCAGAGTCGGCACTGCCTTGGTACATGATGCAACTGGCACTCAAATTCTCAGCTCCAATGACTACGAAGACCAGCGAGCGACCTCACATGAAGCTCATCCCAGACATCCTCGCTGCGGTGCGAGACAGCAAGGTAAGTGTACGACATGATCGGATCTATGGTCTACTAGGTCTGCTTCCAATTCAGCTCGCAATTGAACCTGATTACGGCCGAAGCTTAGAGCACGTCTTCGCCGAATTCACCCTGCGAGTGATTTGGCACGAGCGCTCGCTTGACGTGCTTGCGCTTGGAGGTTTACATGGGCCCGGCGATCTAGTATTGCCTTCTTGGGTGCCATCTTATGGCAATCCAGCACCATATCTCTTTCGTGGCACTTCTGGCTTTGACGCCAGTAAAGCACTGCTGGCATCTCACCCGCAAGCTGGCTTCCCTAATGATGTAGCATACTATATGGGCTCAAACATGCTTGCGGTCTGGGTTCATGAGCTCGGAACTATATCGTTCGCCATTTTAGCGGTTCCAGAAGAGCTCTCTACAACGCTGGCAAAGGACAAGAATGACAAAGGTGAGGCCTAGCGAGACAGAATGATAAATCATGATCTAACAATTCGCTACAGCGGCCCAGATCGATAAGCTTTAGCAGCGGGCATGCGAATGCATCGTCAAATTGAAGCAGACACTTTCTCCGAGCGCCACGGTCCTGGAGACTGCAGGCATCATGTAGTCAGCTCTGGTAGGTGCAACAGAATTGAGCGATCACAATGAAAGCGCCAGAGCCAACTTCCAGACCTGGCTGTTTCTACGAGGTGAAGAGAAGTACGAGCACAAGTACAGCTCAATACTCCAGATACTTCTCGCTGCCAAGCCTTGTCCATTATTCGTCGTTGCCGACAGCAGATTTGTTGGCATTGTCTCCGGACAAGCGAGTGCAGGCGACAGTCTTGTAATCTTGGCTAGTGCATCTACGCCATGTATCGTGCGCCCGCAAGGTAATGGTCAATTTCAATACGTTAGTCACACCTACTACATAGGTGAGTGTGCTCGAAGCCTTGGCACAACGCGAAGACCAAATGCTAAAACCCCCCCAGGTGCGATGCGCGGTGAGGCCATCAGCGCAGCAGCACTCAGACTCAATGGTGATGGAAACAACCTGAACGGTATCTTCTCGAAAGCTGAGCTAATATGAAGGTGAATTTTGGTCATTAATGACCATAATCTTGCCGCGCAGTCTCTTCATGAATCCAGAAGCCTAGTCACGTTGTCTGGAAAGTAGCGAATCGTTTATCTACAGTGCCTTTGAAAGACAGGCTGCGACTTGCAAACATTGCGAGAGACCTCTAACGAACTGTGTGAGGCCAAAATGCGCTTCGCTCCCTGACTACTCACTGTCTCTACGGCTAGTCCCGTAAACAGAGCGTCGTCGAGGGCATTGAACCTCGGGGCGACGACCGCCAGATTTAATTGAGCCAAGCCTAGATCTCATTGCTAAGCTCAATGATGATGCTCATCGCCGCTACCGTCATCTTCGCCCCAATCAACGTATTTGTCCTACATCTTGTACAGCTTATCCGCCGACCGACAATGCCGAATATCGGTAACTCCAGATATATTAGGCACAGTACCCAACGAACCATTGTTGGCGCGAGGAAGCTCAATGGTGTCATCGGCATGACAGAGAATCGCCTGTCGCATATGATACAAGCAATGAGGCCAATGCTTGTCGCCCCGATAATCGAAAGCTAGCCGTTTGCCGTAATACGCTTCCTGCAACGTCTGTCGCATCATAGCCAGACAGTGCAAATTATGAAACCTGAACCCCATATATCAGCATACAACACCATCCAGCCAGTCTTGCCTCCTCTGCGTACTCACATAGCAATAGTCCCATACTCCACAATCCCCGTCGCCCCAAGCTTATCCGAAATGTCTTTCGGTAACTTAATACTCCCCCAATTCACTTCCATGTCCTACGCCCATAAAAAATCATATTTATGATCCAAAGACATATACCTCTTATCTGTCCCATACGTCTTCTCAACATCCCAATCGTTCGTTCTTTTGAAAGATTCTTGACTCATGTCAAAAGCGACCATTACAACCAGGAATGGGACGAGAACGTGGGAGATGACGTAGCGCGCGATTTTCCCTATTTGTCGAAGATGGCGTTTTCGGGTTCGTTCGTCGAAGTCCACGGTGTTGGGGAGGTCTGATTCGAGACTGCTGTTGCTTGTTCGTCGGTGCCGGTTTGGGTCGTGGTAGGACATGGTACTGCTTTTGGAGGCACGGGGCGAAGGGAGAGAACAATACTAAGGAGTCAGTGGTGGTACTTATTGGTACGCCTTGATTGGGCATGGCCGGAAAGAGACGTGTGTGAGAGAAATGCCGCGTGGATGCAGGAGGCTTGAAAGGACAAAGAGGCTGTGGCGGATGTGTTCTTTGTTCTGCGGCCGACTTGCGATGTTGGCTGCTGAATGAATAAAGAGGTTTACGTAATCCGACTCTCACGCTTCGCCTACTGTCGCTCAAGCAGTATCGCGAGTGGTCACCATTGTGGCTACCAGAAATGATCTCTTGTCTCTGCGACATTGAGCGCATTACCTATCGTATGCTTGGGAGACCTGCTGTCGCCGTCTCACTGCGGCCGGTGAGCCAGAGCAGCATCCATTCTTCGATGATAGTCAACATGGTCGAGCGGAGCAACGTGAAGACGGCGATGTCCATAAGTCTAGCGGGCTTCGATATATATGTGAGCGGGAGCGTGAGGAGTTCAGCTTCTCCACTTCCTGGGATCGACACCGTCTCGAGGCTCCCAGCCTCCTCGCCCACTTATCCGAACCTCTTGAGCTCGGCATTCGATGACTAACATTCCGTCCTCCATTTCCTTCTTACCCGCCGTAGCCCTCTGCCCAATTCTGTCCCACTCCAAATTCATTCATCGACTTCTGCCATTACATGCTAAACTCCGCACACTTTACCCAATTCATCCTACAATGTCCCTGCACTCCTAGCCTTCTCCTTGCACACCGATTTTCAGCTCAAATTTTCGCGTTTCCCGTGCACAACGACTTTTTTCACGCGTTAAGCTCTATCTCGGAACATCGCTGTCCAACACCATTTGATAGAAATGATTGAACATGGCTAGGAGATAGGTCAGAGCTTCGAATAAGTTTCATTACTATGTTAGGAGAAACCAATAGTCGTCATCGCGGGCGCGCTGGACCCGCGTAAAGTGCTTGCGTCGTGTTCCTTCCGTTTTCGGTGATATTCAGAAGACCACTACTATATATACATTTATCGAAACACAGAGTTGTATCATTCGTGCTTGTTGCGCGCATTCCTAGAAATGCGATCAATGCGCCATGCTACTACCGCAAGGCGGACCTATTTCTTTTCGCATTCTCGTTGCCCGGTGAACTACTTTTCTTCCTTCTCATGTGAATGATGTCCTAGGCTGTACTTGCAGTTAATTTAGTGCATGTCCGGAAAACGACACGTTCGCTCAAGTATTTTCAGAATGGCAAGATGCGCAACCAGCCTAGGCTCTTCACTGTCTCATCTGCCAGAATTGTGTGCCTTGCCAACCAACGAGGAGTCGGTATGGGGCATGATTTCGCGAGGAGATATTGAGGAGTGGTCGTGGAGGGCGAGGAGGAAGATCAGGTAATATATCCAAGAAGATTTTGTTTGAAAGGCTTGCTGACCTGCGATCAATTAGTCCTAAAAGGAGGTATCTGAGCGAGATTGGCGGGCATTTCGACGACGTTGCATCGACACCCTAGACGTACCGCCTAGGCGAATTCGATGTCTCCATCGTTAGGACACCGCGACATGCAAGACCAAGCGCTACCTGCGTGAGGCGCAGCATCAAGAGCGAGATTGAGGTACACTCGGAACTGTTCATGCTGCAAGCGTTGCTAATCAACATAGATACACCGGAGCCGTCTCGCATTGCACCGATGGCTCGGTAATGACTACGACCGTCTTTGCTTCTAGCTAGATCGCGGCGGTTCCACTTCGTCGAGCGGCGTAAAGCGGAAGCGTCCTCTAGTAGACTTTCAGTCCTGGATGCGATCAGCGACAGTCCGGAGAGCAGTAAAAGCCGGAAGACATAAGGGGCATCTCGAAAACAATCCGTAGGGAGACGGAGTTTAAGTCAACTTCCATTCGAGCATCACGGCCATTACAGTTCAGGCTTCAGTATCCTCGTTCTTGCGAACAGTTGCCTAGCCGGCCGTGGTAAGAGTTAAGCCCGATCCGGACGTTGTGGAACCACGTGTAGCTCTATAGTCGCGGCATAATCGGCGAACTTGGTGGCTTTCTTACTCTGACGGAGGTCTGCTGAAGAGATCTGCCTTTACTACTCCGAGCCCGTGCCAGCTCATCTCTATATCCCGCGTAGGAGTAGGAGTGGTGTTGCACAGCATAGGCGAAGCTGTTGAGCGGAAGCTCAAGCCTGCATGCCGAGAGCATGACCCGTGTCCGGATCGCTTCGGGCGGAAATCACTGCACATCCCGGCCGATGCGGACTCCGGCAAGACTAGTTTCCAATTAGAGTCGGGCTTGTCGTGGCCGAGCATGTCACAGGAACGGTACCTCCGCTCGAGCAGGCGTGGACCTTGCTTTGATTGATGCGAGGACGGGCCGCGACCACCGGCACAGAAGCTCCAAGATGTGACTCTTTTCCTGCGCTGAGCAAACGGGCGAGTTATGCTCGAAAGGCGATTACGAGGTTTAGGTGTGGTCCATGCGGTTAAGTTTCAGAGGCTCTTTCCATATCATTTCAACAATCTGGGCGATTATGCTGTTTCTGAAAAGCCTCTCAAGACAAGAGATTCACTGAACGCACGGGTGATACCTCGGTCCGGTTCCTCCCTAGTGATCGATGTCGAGTTGAGGGTGTGTAACAAGCCGGAAATGGTTCTGCTTACACGACTAAATCTTTCGAGGGCTGGCGCCATGTCGTGCAAGACTGTAACAAAGATCGCGATTGGACGAGGTCGAGTTTGGCGTTTAGCGGTAAACGTGAGGCCAACGGAGCTTCAAGGTATCCGAGATCGGGGGACACTAGCAATCGCAATTTGGGCATGAGACTTCTACAATCCTCTCACAGAACAGCGTGGGAGTCGCGACTCAGCAGCGATCGTTGCCACGAGTGACCTTTCCTAATGTCTGACCGCTTTGATGAATACCTGTCCCTAAAGATTGACCCTGTACTACCAGTACGGGGTGGGTTGGCTGAATGGCGTTGCGTTGGCATCCGTATCCGTTCTCTGGTGCAAATTCGTGGCCTAATGATGAAGATTGGGCACAACTGTGGACCGCCTCTCTTGTCAACTTTTTAGGTAGTAGTTCAAAACGCCGGCCAGCTCGCGGGAAATGGCATTTCCAACTCTTGCCAAGGGCTCAACGTTCGCGTCTTTCTGCGTGGTAGGACTGCTTCTAGTGGCTAATGTCAGCGAACAGTAGGTCCCAAGACATTTCAGGTACGTTCTCGGGTTACGGAGAGGTATGTGCTCAGGCATACACCGCACCTCCGCAAAGCTTCAGCATTTGCTAAGTCTTGTTTCAGCATGTCGGAAGAGGAGACCGCAGGGGCAGGAGCACAGTTCGACATTGCGCAAGGTGGAAGCGGCATTGGCCTGAGCAGCTCCAAGGACTCTCACTTCCAGAGCATGCTCGATGAGCTCTCAGCAATCGGTGCGGCACCTTCGTCGGCAGAGAATTCCGGGGTGCGGAGCAGTCAAGAAGCAGCACGCAAGACCGCAAATAGAGCTCACAACACGGCGAGCTCACGGCCAGAGACGCGGTCTGGCTAGACGAGCCTTTCTTGCTTTCGGGAGTACCGGCTGGCATCGCTATTTCGGACTCGAGGAGGAGGCTAGACCAGCTCAGAGCAGCACAGAAATCTCCAAGAATGGAGAAGACGGGACCAGGCCGATTCACAATGTTGTCGGCCCGCATGCGTCCCGTCGTCTGCAGTACGCGTCTGAACAAAAATTTCGAACAAGCCTCGTCGTCTGTCCGCAGTATCTATCTAACAGTTCCCTTGGACTTTATGCGAAGGTGCCGCTAGCGAAAAAGACTGCTCGGTCGGTCTCCGCACGTGTAAATGATCAGGAGGCCACGAAGGAGTAAGTGCCCATGATGATAAGGAATTGTGCGCTGGAGAATGAAAAAGTAGCAAGTGTGAGCTCGGAGAACTCGGAAGTCGACATTGCGAAAGCCAAAGTGGCGCTATGCCGTTTGGAGAAGACTGCCGAAACTTTTGCCCTGGAGATGGGACATGGGAGAAGCAGATGTACCAGAACATCATGGGAAGCATTGTGCTTTCACTTCATCGTGTATATTAGCATGAGTTCTGGACCGAGAAGCGCGAGGCGGATAGCTTTCCAAAATGGTACCCTTGAGTCTCCTATCCCTCAGGCCGACCGCTAACCCAGCATAGTCTTCTCACGCGACACGGTATGCAGCTCATGTTTGAACCAAATACGGAGAGATGGCATTGCATCAAGACGGAATGCTTCGGCGGCAGCGGTTGCTGAAGCCGAGCAACCGACACAATCACCTTCGAAGAGCGCCCCTACAAATCCGCCTGTAACGCAAAATGGACCACGAAAGGCGTTCAGAGTATCATGCAGCCCCGTACTGTCCCGACCTCCTCTGATCACGCGCGAATTGACCTCGTTCGAGAAAGCATTCTATCTATACCAGAAACGGCTCAATGAGCGGTTGGCCCTACCCTTTACGCGGTATTTCTACTACAAGAAGGGCACACCCCAGCAAGTTGAATTCAAGCGGAAGGCGAAGGCGCGAATGGCGATGGCGAGAGATGTTGGTGTTTACAATGCGTACGGCGAAGATGGCTGGGATGATGAAGTCCGGGTCGGCAGTCGATTGGGCGAGCCGGAAGATATTGTCGACAAATTGATACGGGATGCTGAGGGCAAGGACATTGTAGATGCCGAGCCACAAGGGGATGCAGAGACCGGTGGAGAAGCTGTGGGCGGTGATGCGAAAGCCGGCGAGGGCGTGCGAAAACCAGTCGGGGATATTGTTATCGAGAGACCATCCCCCCGCGTCACGGAAGCGGACATGACAAACGACACAAAGAGCTTGAACCGAAGACTGGATCGCAGCCTGTATCTGTTGGTAAAGGACGAGGAAGGCCGATGGCGCTTCCCTCAGGACCGCATATATGGCAGAGAAAATATGAACCAGGTATGTTACTTTCAGAAGATCATGGCCGCTTTCGACGTCCTGACTGTTGCTGGTAGGCTGCCGAACGAATTCTGCTCCAGACTGCGGGCTTTAATATGAATACTTGGGTTGTCGGTAATCACCCTGTAGGCCACCTTGTCCAGCAATTTCGCGAGTCGCAAGTCACCAAAATCTTACCTCATAAGCTGGTGGCCACCGCCAGCAAAGAGTTCGAGCAAGACGAGCACGGCGACAAGGTCTTCTTCATGAAGGCACGCATAATGGCTGGCCAAGCGGATCTTGCCAGCAACGAGCTTGGAGTTACGGACTTTGCGTGGCTCACCAAGGAGGAAATCTCGAAGAAGGTCCACCGCGCGTACTTCAAAGCCATCTGCAACATGCTGCCACAGCGGTAAGACAGCGTATTGTGCTTCTGTAACGCTTGTAACTGTATAGGCATGGCACCGAGAATCCTCGTGTACATCACACGTCTTCAATGATTCACGAGAGACCTCGCTAGATGCAACACCGCGCTACGAAAATTCTCGCCCGGAAATTGTACATGTCTATGGATGGACTTTACATAGAGGTCCAAGACATCCGCACGAATCACAGAGGGTCAAGGACATGTCTTTGTCTCTAGCTATTCAAGACATGAAGTGAGATGTTATCGTCAATTCATCTAAGCTTAGAAACAAAGACCACTCTTTGTGCCAGTGCTGAACACTTAGCGCAGACAAGTCACATTCACTACTCCACAGCTTGTCTGTCTCGCGCTCTCTGCATTCACTACGTTGTTCTCGCGACTTCCTTCCTGCTGATTATATGCTGCTAGCTGGCCTGGAACTCCCCATCTACCAATTATCCTCCCGTAGCAAACCATCAACATATCAAACAACATGCCCGGAAACGATAGGAGAAGAACAAAGCGCGAGTTCAAGAACTCAGATCGTACCAAGACGGCATACGGACCCCTAGAGATCTCTTTTCCCAACCGCTTTGCTGGCTCGAAGCGAGTGGAAAAGGTGCAACGGAGAAATCGACCTGCAGTAGAGGATCCCAAGCATAGACCTGACTTCACCGCTCGCCGTCTGCAACGCCAGCTCGATGTTTGGTTCGAGCTGTCTTTCAACGGGCGCTACCGTCGATACTCACCCTATGGCGGCGTCTGCGGGTGGTATCGTGACTTCCCAAAGTCTGCTAAAGCGTGGACGAATCGCAAGATACGGGCATACCGCAAGATCTACCCAGAACCTAGGCCAATGACTGGCGCGAGCGACAGAAGACGCGCTGAGCGACGGGCTTGCTACATTAAGATCAAGAATGGCAAATCCTCTGCAGACTCGATACTCACTGCTTACGAACAAGGCCTCATCACAGCCTACCTCAACGGTATCAAAGAGATAAGTTTCGGTGCGGAAAACGAAACCATGCCAAAAGAAGAGCGCACGACATCGATTGGATGCCCACAGACTCAACCCGCGATTGCTCGTGTTCTTGCCGACTTGAATGCCAACGATGGGGCGGTCAAGGCTTACCAAGTTCGTGTAGACTACGGAGAAGTTACGCCTCCTGAAAGTGACTTCGATTTCGGTGCTTGGAACAAAGCCAAGGAGTGGGAAGAGAGAAGACAAAAGGCCAAGAAACACAATCACCGACTAGAGCGGACTCTCAATAGAGAGGACGAGGAAGCGTTGTGGACAAAGCCTGCGGATCAAGTGGAATATTTGTAGACCAACTGTGCACATGGAAGGCATGATTAGGTGCATCATTATGCACTTGTGCTTGAGGTTTGATCAAAAATATCTGCATGGGAGAATTTACGCTAATTGGTTGAAAACTCCTTTGGTTATATCCTCGGACACTGCGCAACAGGTTTCCATGGCACGCTACTACGCTTTGATTTGAGACGACTGATCTAAGCTGTGCGCGAGTAGTTCATTGATGGCATCGTTCCCATCATTCCACCAAATCACAACTAACATCTCCCTCGCAACGCACCTCCTCAAATCCACCTTCCTGGACAGAAAACGCACCTCCCATCTGATCAACGAATCCCGCTTCTCCCTCACTCGAACTCACGCACAACTCCATCTCATCAATAAAGGCACGAGACTCCTGATCATGGAGACTAATCGCCTACGAACTTTGAAGAAGAAGATGCAGGTTCTGGATCGCAAGTCAAAGGTTAGCCTGAAGAGGTGTAGAGAGGTTGGTCGGATTAACTTAAGGAGGATTCCGGTAAGGAATGCTAGGAGGTCAGATTGGGAAGAGAGGATGGGATGGCTTGATATGGACAAGGAGTTTGACGGGCTACGTGAAAAGCTTGCACATGTAAGTCCATCGATTTCTAACTAAACCAGTATTTAAAATACACTCCATTTTCATGCCCTCTCTAATCTCATTGTTCTAGCATTTTATGCGATTCGAGGAGTTGCACACTCGGCAGACAACGCCGCGGTGTTTGGTCTCTCAGAAATATATCTATGCATGCAGAGACTGAAGCTCCGAGCCCTCAGATCTCGCAAATATATATGGCATCTCGCACTACGAACTGTCGGCCATACTTCAGATTTCCATGCTACTCGCTGACGGCCACCTAGATTAGTATGCGCCCCTGAAATATCGAATCGGATAGGTGTCTACCATTTTGCTCCTTTTCTTGCGCACCAGCGCAACGCACTCCGCGACACGTTTGCGACTTGTACAGTTGTTGCATGGAAGGCCGACAACACCAGCATCGCGATTGACCTTCCGCACACGACAGGGCACACATGCCTTGTTGACCTGGTTCGTTTGTCTATTTCGCGCCTGACTGTTGGTAGCGGAGCTGGACATCACGATGCATTTCAACACCCTCCGTAACCATCAGAAAGAGGCGAGGTTTCGGTAGTTCTCCTGTTCACACATCTCGGACCTTCAGCTCAGCTCGGAGATCTCATAGTTCTACATAGATGATGTCGTTCATTCCATAATCAACCGCTTTACGAGTTACATGAGTTGTTCTCATCATATTCTAAAACAAACAGGTACATGGATTCATTCACTCGTGTTCGTCACATCCATCTTCTGCCCCCCTTTGATACTTCTGGCATTCTGTCGCCATTTGTGTTTCCCAATAGCCCGACAACAATCACCGAGACGTCTCATGTTCGAATTATTGGGTTCGCATTCGTGCTAGGTGCTTTGCTGGTGATCTTGCCCAGCAGTCGGGCCCAAGGCGTGCAATGTGTTTGCTCTGCAAGCCATGCCTTTACACTCTTCCTTCCATGATGGGACTTTTGATCATCATCTGCGTGTGTCAGTCCACTGGACTTCTCGGTGTGGGACTTACGAAGTACCGGGTTGGCCATGGTCGCCGGCTTTGGTGCAGCTTAACTGTTCGCCGCATGCCGGTCCTCCTCCACGGAGTCCGATACCGTCTTTTTGCTCGTCATATAGTCTCGTGGAGGTTGTCGATGGCCAGGCCGCGGCCGAGCTCTTCCTGCGCTTGGTGTCCTCCGCATTGAAGTGACCGCCGATGCCGACGAGCAGTCTAGATCCTTTAGTGGTCTTCTTGTAAGGTTTCTAATCGTCATGGTCTAACATGAACTCACTCTTCTTCTCTCGATGCTGATGACGCCTTCTGCGTCTGGCCTGTGGATGAAGGTAGCATTTGTTAAGCACAGGAGGCTCGGCACGCATAGAAGGTTGAATGATTATAGCAATTGGTATGTCAAGGTCGGTGGCCATTCCTAGTGAGTTACTCGCTGGACTCCAGAGTCCTGCCAGCTGAGGTTGGCAGCAGTACTTATAGGGAAGACTTCTAAAGCGTTAACGCTTCGGAAACCTTCCGCGTCGTGAAGCGACATGCGGCAACAGGGCAACATGTCAGCTCCTGAGTGTGTCCCGTCGATGTCGTGCCGTTCAAGTCTTGCTCGTTACTGGGCGGCTGACGCGCGACACCTTTGGATGCTGCGATGCCATTGTCCAATCCAGCCACTGAGGGAGATGTGCAGCAGGAAGTGGCACGAACGCAGAGACACATGCTTGACACCTCATGTTGCGCCACAGTCGGCCATGCACCGGGAGTTCACATCCACGGGATCCTTCCGAAGCCAAGAACGAATGGCCTTTCCAGCCTGTATGCGGCAACGGATGTTGATGGGGCATGAGGCTGGAATCGGCCGTCCAACAGCCTCACCTTTTTCGAAGGCAGCCGAATTGCGTAAAGAAGACGCCATAATAGCATGCTGGTGGTTCGCAGAGGCCCATAACAGTATCTTGCCAGAACAGGCGTTCCCTGTACACCGTGCCTGAATATCTACCTGAAGTAGCTTGTCCCTTACTATATCAATTCATTGGGGTATCGTTGTTGTCAAGTCTCATAGCGCTCCTGATCGATTGCTGAATGAATGGCTTCGACGAAACATGTCGCAATTCTCCGGAGGCCGTATTTCTCGATTCACCTACATGACCAAGCAAGATTTTTTCGGGGGGAAAAGACTGTAAGATGGCAGTCAGAGCTTGAATGAGATCCAATCCGCGGCCAGAGAGCAAATCAAGCAAGACGTACTTGAACATAAGAGGCAATTGTCAGCTATCTCTTAGATGCGCTGCTATTGCTCTTCTTGTTGTCGGATTTGATGCCTTGTTCCAGCATCTTGGACTTCTTTCGATCGTCCTTATTTTTCTGTTCGCTCTTGTCGAAGTATGAGCCGATCCCAGTCAGAAAGTCTGGCGTCCTGTTTCTTAGGTCAATAAACATTCCTTGTATGATGTGACAAGACATCTGACTTCTTGCCGCCATTGTTGTTGGTCTCCATAGGTACTTTGAAGGAAGGCATAAGTAGGTATTTGTGCTGTGGGTCCGATTTTGTGTAGCTTTTGCAGGCGATTGCTCTTTGCGATATAAGACTGTCTCGTAAGGTCCATTCATGTGCCAGCAGAAAGCATCTTATACCTGTTGGCCGGTCTCGACGGCGAAGCTTCCTGTCGAGCTAAGAAGCCACCGCATCGATCCTTCGTACTCTGCACTTGTGACAAGGCCCGGCATAGTCAACATGGTGAGTGACCATACCGGTGATCATACCCACATCTGCAGTACTGTCCACGAGCATGTTGTGATTGTGTCCGATGGGCTCGTTTCATGTTAGTCCAAAATATTAGCATGTAGCCACTCTCGCCTATCCTGAAAGCGACTTGGGCATCGCGACAGTCGTCAGGCCACCGTTTCGAGCGAAGTCTGCTTGGAGCTGCATGTGGGTGAGACCGGAGTGCGAGTATCATTGGGCTCCGTGAAGGTCGGCCTGTGCGAAGCGAATGATAAATCACCATGAGAAACTTTTGCCTTTGACGCCAGACATGACTCCGCTGCTATGGTGACAAATGAGTTTAGGAGCTTGAGTTAGGCTGCAGAAACATTGGCATTTGTGGCAGGCTTGAGATCCCATGGGTCAGGTCATGACTTCAAGGCGGAACTTATCGTTATTTGTCGGTTGGATGAGTCCATGGCGTCAGTCGTGTAGCGATCTTTTCGGAAGGCACAGGGAAGCGATTGGCCCTTCTTGGAAGCCGAATTAGCGAATTGCAGATGATGCTGCAGGATTCGCCCAAACCGGAATGCAAATAGGTCAGTAATGCTGGCATTTTCCTTGTTGCGGCTGAGTGAACAGAGGATAATTGGCGCGCAAGTGCAAAATATGCTCCACGGACGAAGCGGTAGAGTGTTGGCGACAGGTGAAACAGGAAGAGCATTCACGAACATTGAACTTAGGCGAGAGCTCCAACACCAGGAACGCGACTCTAGTGCGTTCTCGAGGCTGCGATGGCTTGACGGTCACCACGTTGCTGGGAGCACCGGACTGCCCATGCCAGGTGGTCGCACTTACTAGCCTGCGGGCTTTCACGTGGTGAATCGAAGTGCCTCGACGATACGAGTTATGGAATGTCAGTAGTGCCGTTGCTGCTTTGGCGAATACTGAACCAGGCTCATTCTGGTACTCCAATGTTGATACGATAGTCTCTCTCGGCCGGGGTGAGATGTTTGTGGCACGGCGACCGAATTTGTAATGTTGACCGGACGGAAGAAGTACAATGTGATTTCGGGCTCGTAGGCGTGGCTCTCAATGAAGGCTCGCCTGCTGGGGTTCATTCCGAATTGAGCCGTGTGAGTGTACGGCTGCTTGCGCAGGATGGCCATGGAGCCCTGGATCTGTCAGCCGAAAGCCATTAACCCCAGTGATCTAGAAGCGACCAGAGCACACGGTATGAGGTCAAAATAAGCTATGTCCAGGCGGACCAATGCGAAAGCCTCCAACGTGGTGGTGAAGGTGGACTGACTTGAGAAGGCTAGACCGCATCCTCCACGCCTCCGGTCATAACTGATATCACATGATAATCACAAGCACGAGTACAGTCCTTGGTGGTACATTGATGCGGGTTCGTCGCTTGATCAATGGTGTTTCAAGGACATCGTGGCGCGGTATTCTAGTATGGTGCATCGGCGTGCAAGTCGTCTACGAATCCTCGTTGTTCCAGGCCAGAAACGACACACGCTTTCGTGAGCATAGAATGTGGGCGAGGTGGTATCGCGGTGTCAGACGTGAAGGTCGACTCGGCTGTCGTGAAAGCGTAAGTGAGTGAGAACTATATACGTTCGCCCCTTGCCCAATGCAGAAATTCCGTCACCTTCACGTGATGGCGTTCCACTCAGAATGATCACCGCTATTTGTGTATGAAGCCTTCACTTCCCATGTCACAATGCAACCATGGGCACTCTCACCGCGGGTCTGCCTAGGCTCGATCACTACTGCGAACACAAACTGCCTACGTCGTGCCGCCTGACCTCGATCGGTGAATGCTGTGCTTGCTACGATGAACGAGCCCATGCGTCCTACTACTCGACCTACATAGATGGCATCGGCTTTGTGCCAAGAGGCAATAGATGGCAGAGATACTGCTGGTTCTGCAAAGAGTTCTGGGAAAATAGAGTCAATGCCTCTGGTCTCAGGCCTGCTCAGACTCGCATACCAGAAGTGCCCGACCAGAGCGAGTTCTTGGCCAGATGGTACGAATTCCACCAGGGTTACAGGATGATTCAGACGGAAGACGGTTCGGAAGAACGCGTGGCAGTGCTTGGAGAAGACTTTCGACATGTCGATCCCGGCGTGCTTCCCAGGAGTCTGGAAGAGATGAGAGCAGGTCGAGAGCGTAGCGAGCTTGAAGAGCACGAACGTCTGCGGAGACAGCAGCAGCAGAGCACGAGTGAAGAGCAGAGTGTCGATAATGGACCATCGCTAGACGAAGCACTTGATGAGATGTATCAGGCGGCAGAAAGCGAGGCGCAAGAAGCTGATAATCGCCTGCCTGTGCAAACCGAATTGTCTACAACAGACATCACCGATGCCGCGAACGTGCATGCGCAAGCAATGACATCTATCCGAACGCGCAACCGCGAATACCAGGCACGGCGCATAGCTGCGCTGCGCAGGGAATTGCACAGGATGCGCAGTGGTATCGAGAGCGTCATTTCCGGACTTCGAGATCTCGGCGAGGAGGTACCTGCCTTGTCGCGACTCTCAGAGCTCGGTCGCACTCTCGACAACATCACGGAGACAACATCGCCGGAACAGGCGCAGCAAGCGCTTAGCGATATCAACGCATTGGCAGCAACACCTGCTACCACACGGTCTGGTCACACTCTTTCCAGCATGCAGGCTCGCGTTGACGAAGCAAGAAACCATGTCAACGCGTCGCGCAGAAATCGTGACCAGGCTACCGTGGAACTAGGAGTAGCAGAACAAGAATTTCAAACTGCTCAATCACGCCTTCGACAGCTGCAGGATGATCAACGCACCACCGAGAACTACACGAGGCTATTCGGTACGCGAGAAGAGATGCAAGCGCAAGGAGATGACTACGAGAGCCCGATCGGCGGCATGTTCAGCAGGGCTTACGAGCGCTTTCGAGCTGCTGAAGAAGTTCGCAGGGAGGAGAGGACTCTTCGCCAGATCCTTGAAGATGAGCAGCGGGCTGGAGGCGAAGATGTCATGACACGGTTGGCTGAGCTTGATGCCCGGGATCGCGACGTGTGGGGAGTTCCCAGGTCTGAGGCTCCGTCAGACCGGCCGTTTCCTAACACTACGCTCACGCAATATACATCGCCATTCGCGTCGGAGCTGCAAGGTCGCTTCTGGCGTTCAAGGAGCGTGCGGGACCAAGATGGCCAAGACCTCGGGTGGGAAGAGTACCACGCTCTGCTTCAGCGGCAGGGTTTGCATCAGGCGAACGATGGACCGTCGACCGCGTCAACGCATCAGACCGCATCTGATGCGCAAAACAATCGCGACGAGGAGAGCGACACCGCTGGTCAACCTAGCGAGCAGACTAACGACGATAACACCCTCGATGCCGTCTTCATTCTCGACAAACTGTGCTTTAGACCCGAACTCCGAGCTGAAACGTCCTTAGATATCGACGAACTCCAAGAGCTGCTTCATAAAGCACAGACTGGCCGTCTCACTGATCTAGACAAGTCGAATGTCGATACTCTCTTACTGAATTCTGCAGTGGTGTGGCGCTCTGGGTTACTCACGCAGAGAAATCGTCGACATCGGCTACGAGGAGAGCATGTTACCTTTAGGGAGGAACTCAGCGAAAACAATGGTTTGCAAGACGATTTGCGGGTGAACATCAATCACGGCCTGGAATTGATGGCTGAAAGTTTCCAAATGAGCAGTCGAGTACGCGGGCTTTCAGGTCTATCCGATTCTGAGCAGATTGGCATGCTCAACAGATTGCAAAGTGGCCAACGTAGCCTGGAAGATCGCGATATCCTTCTGTACATGTATGGAGATGATGACATTCTCGCATCGGTCATTCCGATACATCGACAGCAGTACAGTTCGGATGCTGCTTCATTGACTAGCGATTCGCGCGTCCATATCGCGAGATTGGAGCGTGACCGTCAAGATGCTGCGCGACAAGGCGATCATTCTCGTTCTGAACTCGATGAGCAGAGAAGAGCAACTCGCACTTTGGCTCTTGCCGCTGGTAGAGCAGCCGCCCTTACAAGCCCTCAAGTGCTGTTTGAGCAGATGGCGAATCGTGATGAGGCGACAAGGGCGGCATACGAGAGAATGCAAGAAAACGGGTTCCGACCCGCTGAGACAATGTCAACACGTCGGTTCCGCCCACTATATCGGGCCCTGAGTCTGGATGATTTTACTGCTTCGCCATCTGTGACAGACTCTGAAGGCGAGGAAGAGGAGGCCCTTGGACTTGACGCGAAAGACACTGGACGTCCTGAGGACGCACTCACGGACGAGCAGATGACGGTCAAGCTGGACTGTCAAGTATGCTACACCCAGATGGCGGATATTGCATGTTTGCCTTGCGGCCATCTGGTGATGTGCAAGTGGTGCAGCGACCAGCACTCACCAACCATGGCGCACGACAGAACAAGGCCGAGGAGACCTGCTTCTTGTCCGGTTTGTCGCAAGCAGATCCGCCAGAAGGTCAGGATATTTCGATCCTGAACAGTCAAGCTTTTGCACGGAACTGCCAACATCACACGACACAGCATCTTTACAATAGTAATCGTACGAGGGTGTATGGGAAATTGGGTAATTTGTATGGATGTTGTCTCGTCAGCCGGCGAAGCTTGAGTCGGATCCGATGCTTGCAAATCCTCCTGTCGACATGGGTACATCTAGGATCCTGCTTAGGGTTAACACGGTCAGCGAGCCCAGTAGATCTACATAGCTTCAGCCAAAGCTGAGACGGAACTCCACCAAGGCTGATATGCACGAGGACATGAAGCGCGAGTCGCATTCGTTCTCGCACGTAGCCTAGACTTTGCATGCGAAATCTCACACCATAAATACCTCTCCCTCGGCATGAATGCTCGTTCTTCTCCTAAGTCCACGGGGACAGCACTCGAAAGACTGAAGCTAGTTGAGCGATCCCTACAATCCAACATGGCCGAATCCATCACTGCAGACTATCTCGTCATTGGCGCTGGTGCGATGGCGATGGCTTTCGTCGATACACTGCTCTCCGAGACAACCGATAAAAAGATCATCATGCTTGATCGCCGTGCCCGACCTGGTGGGCATTGGGTCACTGCATACTCCTTTGTTCGATTGCATCAACCCGCAGCATTTTATGGAGTCAACTCAAGACCTCTTGATAGTGGCCATATTGATGAAGTTGGCTGGAACAAAGGATTGGTTGAACTGTCATCTCGCGATGCAGTGGTTGCTTACTTTGATCTCGTCATGAGGCAGACATTCTTGCCCTCTGGGCGAGTCGAGTTTTTCCCGAAGCACGAATATCTCGTGTGTACACAGAAAACATCACTAAAAGTCATGCTGAAGGACACGCTGACAATGTTCAGGGCGAGGGTGAATTCCAGTCCCTTCTCACCAAGAAGAGCTACAAAGTCGGACCAGAAACCACCATTGTGGATGCAACATACAGCAGAACATCAGTTCCTTCCATGAGACCTCCACCATACGAAGTCTCCAAAGGAGTTGATCTCGTAACACCCAACGATCTTCCTGACATCTCTAGAGGCTATGCAAACTACACCATCGTCGGAGCGGGAAAGACAGCAATCGACACCTGTCTCTGGCTACTAGAAAACGACATCAAGGAGTCCAAAATCACTTGGATCATGCCCCGCGACTCATTCTTTATCGAACGTGACTCCCTCCAACCAGCCAGCAGATTTCCCGAAAAAGCCCAAGCTCGGATCGAAGCCACAATGGAAAGCACAATGGCAGCAACAAGCGCGGAACACTACCTGCAACTTCAACTCGAAAAGAAAATCCTCTGCCGTCTCGATGAAAACGTCTGGCCTACAATGTATCACTGCGCAACGGTTTCTCTCTTGGAACTCGAGGCTATGAGGAACATCTCAACAATCGTCCGCAAAGGTCGTGTTACGAAAATCACTCCCGAAGAAGTCTTCCTCGAAAAGGGAACCTACATTCCTGACCCGGATACGTTATACATCGACTGCTCAGCCAGTGCAATCGCAAAAATGTCACCAATACCCATCTTCCAAAACAAAACCATCACGCTCCAGCCCGTACGTTTCTGTCAACAAACGTTCTCCGCTGCACTTATCGCTCATGTCGAAGCTGCGTATTCAGATGTCGAATTCAAAAACACCCTCTGCAAGCCCGTCCCCATGCCCAACGAACCCGTCGACAATCTTCTGACCAGTCTCCAATCGAATATCAATCAATTGCGATGGGGACGAGAAGCCAAGATGAGGAAGTGGTTGGCGGGTTCGAGATTGGATTTCTTTGGGAATATTTTCCCTCAACCTCCGCCTGAGAAGGCGGCGGAGGTGGCGAAACAGATGAGGCAGGAGATGGTGGCTATGAGTAGAAAACTCTGGAGTTTGTTGGACGGAATGCAGGAGCCGGAGAGGACGAGGGTGATGGGGCAGTTGGAGGGGTTTACGTTGGAGGGGCTGTAAGTGGGAAGGAGGTGGATATGTGTAAGAGAAAATGGGAATTCACGAATTTTTTTTTCCTCTTCTCAATCTCAAAGCATGTGATCAAATATAGGGCATCTTCTTCGACGATCGTAGCAGTGATTGGTTTAGTGAAGGCCGGGAATCAGGGGATAAAACATAGTCATACGTGATATTTTGGGTGAGATATCGCAAGGCACTCTCTTTTCAAGCTCTGATTATCAAATCCAGAATATCTCTCTCGTTGACCGAGGTCTCAAAGTCTTGATGAGTGAAAGCAAGACGAATGAGTGACTACTTGCCACGTATGCTATAGTGCTTTCACGAGACAGTGTCGAAAATGGCCAACGCTGGATTTAGACTGGATACACTGTGATCAGAGGTGTGAAGAAGGCGAGAGGTGAGTGGTGTTACGACTTGACTCTTATCTCAAACGGTAAGCAACACCTCTTCTAGCATCTTTAGTGCGACGACGAGCATCGGGTTGTACTTTGAGGCCCCACGTCATCATATCATAGAGGAAACAAAAGTAGCCAGGAGCGGCCCGAAGCAAGTAGGTAGGAGGACTGAATATTCGGAGATATTTCTGGAAAGTGTGTACCGACGTTGAGCAGCGAGGCATCCGTTCATTTAATTTTTTAGCTAGGTGTACTCGATCTCTGCTCTTACCCTCGCAGGAAACAAACATTCTCATCAAAGCGTAACCTCTTTTTGTGATTATTGTCCATGGTCGGGGTTCCACTACATCTGAGATGCTCCTGTGAGGTCCGAGTGAGTTGGGGCTTTCATCAGAACAGGGATTTCAGCTCGGAGTGGTGATCCGTCTTGTGATATTTCAAGAATACTCGCAATCAGAGCATATATACTGGTACTCGACCTCATCGCAGTCGCACTTGTCTTTCTCGGTCTTACAGTCTTCGCACAGAAGCTTGACCTCGTTGTGGTAGCCGCAGTCTTCACACATCCCATTTGGCTCATCCCAAAGCTCACGGTATATCAGTGCTGACTCGTCTATGCCGTCCTTGTGGCCTAACTTGGCATATAGTAGTTTCTTGAACAAGGTTGGCTTCTTGTATCGTGGGAAATCAGCTTTGTGCGACTCATGAAGAATGGCCTCGGAAGCATGCAAAGCTCGCAAGAGACCGGCGCAGCCTTCGAGTTCTTCAACTTCGAATGACTCCTCCTGCATTCGAGACACGATACCATCAGCTAGTAACGCTCGCAACGGTGAGTCGGGAATTGTTGCATCCCAGCATGCGGCCAGCGTAGCGGCTGTCAGTCGATTGTTCTTTTGCCACAAGTCTTCGTTGATAAGGATGCAGATCCTGTGCATAGCGCAGTTCTGCAAGGGATGCACAAAGTACTTGTCCCCAAACGTCCAGATTCGGAAACAAAGGATCAGCTGGCGAGAGCGCATGTCAACTGATGTGCATGTGTCGAAAACCAGGGCTTCCTGATGGACCCAGAACAAGAATGCTTCAAAGACAGCTGGGAAGTCCTCGGGCATTTCGATTTTGCCATCGCGTCCCTCTTTAAAGCGATCCTCTGAGCAAATTTAGTGTGCCATTCAGAGGGAGATCGTGTTTTCTGACAGCTGCAAGATATTACGCACCCTCAAGGATCTTCAAGAACCAGTTCGAAGAGCGCGCCAAGAACCTTCTCGGGACTTCAAATTCCTGGGCCTCTTCATTCTTACCAACTGTAACAATGACATTGGCAGTTCGAAGATCACTCATAGCAAGTTAGTCATCCCATTAATCGCTAAGCTGCAAGCAGCACTGACCTCAGGAAGCGGGTCATGAAGCCTATGCCTGTATCGATCTGGGGGTCTGTTGTCTGGGTTGTTTCTGTGCCTGTTGCTGCCGACAATGGGGTTGCTGGGCCATTTTGGAGAGGCGTTTCTGGATTCTTTTGCGGACTACTGCTTCCTTGAGGGTTCGCGGCATAGGCAGCCTGTGATACGGGTTCCATTGCGCTCTCACGTCCTTCTGGTAGCCAAGAAGGCCGAGTGCGGTCTATCAGTCAGACTTGATGCAGCCGAAATATCTCTTTGGAGGAAGAGAACTCTCGTTATGAGGGTCGTGCCTCTTACTTCCAGTCTTTTGAAGGCGCGACTGGTAATTATTTCAGGAGTCGTCTGTGCACAACAATGAACATGGGGCTCAAACTCTTAGCACGGACATGATGAACTTTAATTTGCAAACGAGCCTCACTTGGCTAGATATTGGCAAGTCCATCTGGTGAACCAAATGGAAGCGTGAAAGGACTGGACAGTCTTCCTCAATGCGAACCTGCGATTGAGTGGCCTGCTCATCTCGATCTAGAGTCCAAGAATTGCTGCGGATGGCTTCAGTGGCCATCTGGCCATGATCTCGCGTGGCCAAATGCAAAGTTCCAGAAATCCTGTCCTCCACACGCTGATCTTTCGATAACTCTTCAGTCCAAGTCAATGATTTCACCTGGCTCAAATGGCTTCGGAGGGACTACACCGCAGGCGGTCAATACCCAGTCGGCCGGTGGCTGAACGGGAACCTTCAGCAAAGTCTGCTTGTCGCTCGTTCGCAACCACTGCTCCCAAGTATTCCTCTTGGCTTTCTCGTTGGGACTGAACCAAATCCACGATTTGGACATGGAGTAAACCATTGCCATCATCTCGGGATATTTCGCATTGATGTCGGTGTAGTCGTTCATGGTTGAGATGCTGCTCTCATCCACAGGTAGCTTGGCGACTAGAGCCATGATCGCAAAATAACGAAGAGCATGGCTAGACTAGATGGGGTGCGGTCGAAGATGAACCAAGGATCAGTCTTGTCCACCAAGTCTGGTGTGTTGACAACGTCGCAGAGAAAAGCCATGGCCTCGTTCTGAAGTCGTGAGATTCCGTGCATGTCACAGAATACCCAGAGGTCGATGAGGATCAGCTTTGCCTGTAGCCGCTCGTCTTTGGTGGCTGTCGGCTTGATGCGCTGCAAATGCTCTGTGTACGCCCATCGTGCGAAGACCTTGACAGCCTGGACGCCGACGCCGCGAAGATCAATCGCTACAGAATCAGTATGAGATATGAAGATCTCATGTGAAGAGAGCTGTAGAACATACTGGTAACATCTGTACTTGGCATGTCTTCGACTTTGACTTTTGTGGAGAGCTTTTCGGCGAAGACAGTGGAGTGCAGGGCCAAAAAGGCCTTCTTGATGCTAAGTTGTTCTTGGCCGTCGCCGACGAGAAGTGTAACATCGTCGGACTTGAGAGCGCGGGCATACGCATCCGTGCTGAGAGTCTGTGCCATTGTGTCTGATGTTGCGCTTGCGGATGCTGCTTGATGAAGAAGTAGATGTTGTCAATCAGTTGTGAAGGTGTTGCGACGTGGTTACTGTGAGGTTCGTAGCGGTGGTTGCGTATTATGCTAGACAATAGCAGAGCTATGCAGCCCGGTTTTGGCTGTTCATTGGCCAGCATCCCGCACGCTAATGCGCCGTTGAAGTGAAGTCCAGCACGCAGCGCATGCTTTGAAGGGGCTAATAGTGTTCAGAATGCCCCGCGAAACTGATCAGCCATCCCAGCGAGCATGCCTCTTCTCCGCGTGTTGTCCTGAGCGGTATCTACGCCTGTAGCTCGACCCGCCTCACCTTCCATTCGTCGCCTCAAATTGTCATATCGCTCTTTCTGCTCACGTGCGCCAATGACCCAGGCGGGTACACGCCAGCTCGCTGCACCAGGAAGCAGTTCTCTCCTGTAGGCCAGACCGACGATCCATCCAATGCCTGCGGCGAGCGCCGAGCCTGGGAGTTGTGAGAGTGCGAGCTGGAGCGGAAGTAGATAGGAGGTGGCCTTTGATGTGAGCATCAGGCCTTGCTGCTGATGGTGGGTAGCGGAGCCGGAGATGCGGTACTTGTAGACGTATGGTATTGCGGCGTGGTACTGGGCGAGTAGTGAAAACACAATGGGAGTCGGTCCTGCGGGTAAGTAATTGATTCGTCCGAAGGTCAGCGGGCGTATTACGACGGCCAACAGGATTGGAGGTAGCAGGGCATTGTAGAGGAAGGTGGAGAGTAGAAAGGACTACGTACCTGTCAGCCAATGCGCATGACAGTGAGAGATATATGTGAGCATACAGCGAACTTTCGAGTGCCCCATAGCCTCTCCACTACGCGCAGATTATAGATCGTCATGGCTGCGAACAGTAGCTCGGTGCTGTTGGTGTAGCAAATCTGCCATGTCAACAGCCTCCAGAACTGCAGGTAATCGAGAAGATGCGGTCGGACTTCGATCCACATGAAGTACTTGTTGTCGGTCAAAGTGGCCAGGAGGGAGGCAAGTACAAGGCCGATGAGCAGGAGCCGAGAGACAGGCGCATTTGTGAAGCCTGATGCGAGCATGGCTGCCGGTGGTGATAGTTGCAGGATGCGATCAGCAAAGCCGCGTGAGTTATGGTGCTATGTATAAGGTATTGTCACGTGAAGCCAAGTGGCATGCGAGCGCCGAGATGTTCCACGCAGACATCAAGATACCATACAAAACATGCCAAGAGCATATTGGGCGGAAGATATATCGTTGTAGGGTGTGGAACAGCTGCAGCGATACGTCTCTGCCTGATACTGTACTTACTCCTCGATACCAGTCCAATGCTGGCTGACCCGAACACATGCCCGCGGGTATGTATTTGTCTGAGCATAGCACATCGCCCGGTACTCGCTAAGAGAGGTACTCCGGTGATGTTGCAGACGCGGTATAGAGTAGCTCTTCCATCGGCCTCGTCCCTCCCTCCCGAAGGAGTGACTTGGTGAGCCGCGACTGCCTTTGCCTCAGCCTCGTGCTGCCTGGGCTAGGGCCTTGGCACGCGCTGCAGCCATTGGCTTCAACTTCCTATATCCATTCTGCCACTCCCCCCCATCTCTTACGCCAGAACACTTCACCTGCCATGGCCACCGCGACTGCCACAGAAGTAGCGACTCTTCGCACCAGCACGCGGAAGCGCAAGCAGGTTTCCTACCTGGACGACGCCCGCTGTGGTGTACTCGATGGGATCGACGACGAGCCTGCTTTCGAGGACGACGAGCATCTCGTACATGGAGATCCTGACGATTTGGCTTTCGGCACCAAGGTGCGACAATGCCCTACGCCACTTGGCAGATCGTGAATGTTTTCAGCTGATACATGAACAGAGAGGACGTGGTGTGAAGCGCCGTGCGATCAAAAAAGCGAAGAAGACATTGCCCAAGAAGGAGAAGAAGCAGAAGCCATTCCGCTTCCTCCATCTCCCCCCAGAGCTGCGCGATGAGATCTACGAGCTGGCACTGGTTGAGCCTAATGGTCTCACCATCGTATCTCAGACGAAGAACAGTCGACGCACCGTGACTCGCGGAGCTATCAGCATTACCGATGCCAAGCACTACTACGGCAAGACTCGTCATCGCAGATGGTACTGGATTCGAAATGACGACTCTGAGATCAGCATTGAGAGCCACCAAGATCGCAAGCTCATCCCAAGTCTTCTCGCTGTTAATCAACAAATCCGGGTCGAAGCTTCCAGCTTCTTGTACAAGCAGGAAATCGTCGTAAGCGACACAACTGCGCTCCTCCAATTTGTTGCCACCATTGGTCCATATAACCGCAAGCTGATCAATGACATCGTCGTCCGAGGCTGGGGCGTGGGTAAGTTAGATCTTTTGCTTCAGCTTGCCTATCCGCGTCAGTCCTAACGTATAACAGGACGTAGTGTGACTAGGGGTCACAATTTCAGCTCACTCACCGCGCTTGCTGAATGCACCAACCTGGACTCACTCTACTTCGATTGCGATGTAGGCCACTACTACCAACGTGAGCACAAGAAGCTGGCCCGCCAGATCTACCGCGATGGTCACTTCTTCCTCGAGGCATACGCAACCGCCAATGGCCTGGACGCAGCTCTCAAAGTTGTACAGTTCAGCGAGCGTCAATTTGCCAAGAATCGCAATGCAGAAGAGCTCGAGTTCGACCAGAGCAAGCGTGACGAGTTCGAGAACGAGCTGGAGAGGCTAATGAAGAAGGGTGGCTTCAAAGTACGTTCTTAGTGAGACACGATCTTCGGCAGCGGGCATTACGACAGCATGGTCCGGCGTTCAAATGGTCTTGCTGGGCATAGATTCAGCGTGCGACACGAGAGCATGAGATCATACACTGCATACACTGTGTGGGGGGTGTTCACACAGACTTAGATTCTGCGATGCGAGTAGGCGTTTCAGCATATCATAGCACAAGGAGTTCAATGCTGCGAGATTGGAGCAGAATGAAAATCTGACATTCTTGCGGCCTTGACTCATCAAACTTCATGCTGCGATGGTGCTGTGGTGACAGTTCATGAATGAAAGCTGGCGGAAGCCCGATGACACAGCTGCGTGGACGCAAGAAGGAGCTAGACCAGGAAGGAAGAGGCGGTGGACTCAGCAGACTTCGTGTTACAGTGGTGGCATGGTGAGAGATGGCGGGTGACGGCTCGCGAACAAGCGATGAGATAAGATGCGCCAATGTCAGGTGCAGCTGGACGACGAAACGACGGTCTGATGAGGACTAAGTGTAAAATTTGTCATTTTCACGCAAAGCGTTCGCAAATTAGGGCATGTCTTATGCACATTATATTTGCCATATGCCATTCGCCACCAATCGCAACCCAGACTAGATCAGCTTGCAGTGAGCTCTCGTGTCCTGCTATCGTCTCGGATACCAAGGATCGGGGCTTTCCTCCCGAGCCTGCGGTCCTGAAGGCGCCATACTAAGAGCGCCCCAAGTCTGCATTGGCGGCGTGCTTTGCGCTGTCTGCCGAGTCTGATTCGAAGAAGCCTGGGAGGTATCTTCCGAATTCTCCCAATTGTGCGAAAAAACAGAGTAAGTGGATCCGCTAGAATGCGACCAGGACTGTGACGCTCCCTGGCCCACATTAGAGCCCGGCCTTTGCTGTTGGAATCCAGCATTCGGTAGCGGAGTGTTCTGAGCAGACGCGACACGAGGTTGTTCATACGTACACTCATTGCCTCTCCCCTTCTTCACACATGATCCGCAAGGCTGACCTTCATCGCATCTCATTTTGGCAAATCGACAATTGGTACAGCTTTGCTTCGCTCTAGGAGCCACGTACTTGGCAAATTGTGTTGGGCCTGGTGGGTGCTGTGGCGTATTGTAAGATTCTGCTGGCCATGGGACAGAGTCCGCGCGAGGAGTGGGAGTTGGCTTCATCGTTGTGAAGAGTCCTTGCGCCTGCGGCTGATTTGGTGAAGGAGCTCCAAGCTTGAATTGCTGATACACTTTCTGCTGTGGTGCAGTGGCATTTATGGCTGCTCGTTGCGATGCCATTGCGGGCTTCGCTGACGGGGGTGTTGGCGATGGTTGAGTCCTCTTCGGCTGATACGGAAGAGGGTATGGTAGATCGCTAGGGGGTTTGTTGAGTGAAGGCGGCGGCATCTGCCATGAGGGCAGATCGTAAGCCACCGGTGCGGGCTTGTTAGAAAACCTTGGAGGTTCGACTTCGAATGATGGACCAGGTGTTTGAGCAGTGTCGCTTTGTCTCAGAAGGTCTGCAAGCGATAGAGGCTTGTGAAGATCTCGATTTACCGGCGCAGGCGGCGGAGGCGGTGGCGTTCGCTTGCGTTTCAAAGGTCTGCTCATGTTCGAGGTAGCCGGTGTGCAAGGTGCCGGGCTATCTACGATAGCCAAAGCTGAAGATGCACACTTCTCAGCTGGTAGAGTGGCAGAAATTCCTCCCGACTGTCGCACATCGTTCATTGTAGCTACCGGGCCTTGAGGTACTTTGGTCCAGCTGGTTGTCGTGCGCCTTCCGCTGCCAGAAGGAGCCCTAGCTGCACTTTTTCTTGCTGCTACGGTCTCATGGATTGCCAGATGTCTATAGTATACATCGCAGCTCTGGCGAGTCGTACTGAACTTGACACTTATGCTTCCTTTGCAGTCATATGTCGGCTTGCGAGGACCTCTTTCTGCACCATTCCGGTCCTTAAGATGCTTCAATGCCCGTGTGTATCCATTTGCATGTCGGTCTTTGTTCTGCATGCTGTCTTGACATATGTACGAGAAGCGAGAGCCCTCTCCGTCTTTGGCCGCCCAGGCGTTGTTGAAGCTATACCGGAAGCCATCCACAGCTTCAACGACCTGCTGAATACCTCGCGATGCTGCTCTTTGGACAATCTGGCTTCCTCTTGGATCGACAATGTTTATGATGGCACTGAGAGGCGCTCTGGGATGCTGAGGGGCTTCTTCGGTACCGGGCTCGGACGTGGAGGTATCGAAGAAACCGCTCTTGAACTCTTGAGGAAGATCATGGTTGCCACCTTCGGCATATGGGCCTATCGAGGGTCTGACTAGTGGCTTCAAGGCACAGAATCAGCACAGATCTTATGCTTTTCTACGAATTGCTCCAGGCCATGCACAGAATGCGAAGCCATTGCGGAGACTCACAATGACCGCATTCAAGCTCAGCCTCAATTCTACACAGCTACACTGGAGAACAGCGCTGTCCGCAGCGGAGTTTAGCACCGACCTCAGCGCTTCTGAGAGGGCATCGAGGGAATCAAACGGCCCGCTGGCTATGGGTTGGGAGAAGGCGTCGACGTTAACGTTGCCGCCATTGTAGTCGCTCATGCTGCCAGCGCGGGAGCCAAAGGACACGCGCGCCATATTCGATGCATTTCCAAGGGGCGGCGACTTGTAGTATGAGCTTGAAGGTCCACGCGAGGTCGAGACTCGACAGCAGTCGCGAGCAGCTCAAAGCATCCTAGCTTGAAGATCTGACAGGGGTGCGAAAGCTTAAAGATCGACTTCACGCGACGCGTCTTCCGTGTTCGCCAATTTCATACAGCATGCCGCCCACCGCAATGAATCGAGAGCATCCTGAGACTGTGGAGACTAATGAGATCCGACATCACAAGTTCCAAAGAACCCAAATTGCTGACAATGTCGTTGTCCAAGTCGCGCAACAGACAGTCTATCCGAATGAGCTATGGAGCACGATTTGCAAGACAGACATACAGTCGCTACGAGAGATCGTGTATCGCGCCGCAATGGCGAACATCGATCCACAAGTGTCTCTACGAGTGCTGAACATGCATCATGCCCGCATACACGATGAAGCAGTACAAGCCGAGCAAGCTCGCAAGGCTTAAGAGCTTCGCCACAAGCGTGATAGGAAGAAGGTCGTTGATTTCGATCAGCGCTTTAGGCAGATGGACTCTTGGGTGCCAAATGACCCTATCGATCGAAAACTCTGTCGAATCTCATACAGCCTCTACGAAAAAATCGTGGCACGCGTTGCAAAGCTCACAGAGAAAGGAATCGAGCCCACCGCGACTTTGCCCTCTAAGTGCAATGCCCTAATTCAACACCTTCAACACAGAACGCAAGATCGAGAACTTCATATCGAGAATCCTACACTCGATGGACCCACAACAGCACGATGAGCTTCTGAATATGAGGAATCAAGGTGTGCTTTGGGCCGAGCAGATGGAAGCGCCAGACACGTCCCGACAGACCAAAAATGTGCATTTTGGCGATCATAGAGGCGAAACTACATCCCCGGGAGTGAGCGAGGTACTGGACTTTGTGCTGGGAGAAGCCAAGGCAGAGGCAATAGAGGACGATGTCCTACCCAAGAAAGAGGCTGCCGTGGAATGAGAGAAGACTTCAGCGCCGCCTCTAATCTTGGAGAGCAAAGAAAGAATCACGTTCGCACGGGCATTCAGGCACAATCTTAAGCGTCTCCATGCAATCCCTTGAGTTTCGAGTGTTCTGGGAGGAAACGGCCTACGGATCAATTCTGCTCCACACGTTGCAGAGGCGGAGTGAAGTAGAGCGGATGAATAAGGGCCGTTGCCATGCATAGCGCTTCGACAAACCCTCTGCTGCTTCACTCAAACACCTGTGTTACTAGGAGTGAAGGAGTGATCGATGCATAGCGTGCAGTAGCAGCGCAACATCCTGTTCTATCGAGAGGCCGGCCGCGATACCTCGCATCCGGAGTAGCAAGAAAAAGTGCACAGGACCGCCTCGACCACCTGATTCCGAAAGCGAGATCTCTGTTACCGGCATAGTATCGAGCATGGAAGTGCGAGGCATCTTGCTTGGCTGCACCGCGTTCGAAATCTTAGTATAAATTCTGTGGCAAGTCGCAATACCGCTGCTATCGATGTACACCTGCGCGGAAGTCCGCAGACAATGCCGATGTCCGCCACAGGAATCTGTATTGTACTCTTTGGTGTATCGACGACGCCATTGAATTACAAAGAGGTTGATCTGAGTCAAAGGAGCACACAAGCCCTCTTTGTGTCAAGAATAGATACCACATTGTCCATTGAGCATTGGGTCGACTTCGTGGTCGCCATGCGACTTGCTATCGTCACTCTTGCAACTATCAACGAGCAAAGTACTGCTGGCAGTACGTTCAAGGCCTTGGTAAACATACCTCCTTGAGAAAAGAAACAGACCGAAACGCTCAAATTAACAATGGCCCACACAAATCCACCCTGCACCCAATTCTGCTGCTCCTCTTTCGCCTCGTTCCAAGACTCTGCCCTCAATCCCTCCAAACCCTCAAACCTTACAAATCCTATCCATCCCCTTTTCGCTCCCTCACAATTCCCCGATATCTCAGAAGCAGATTACCACATCCTCGACCAACCACTTCGTCTCGCATCACAATTCCTAAAACTCGACGATGTCTCCCGCCAAATCGTAACAATGGTCGACGGAGATCTAAAAAGAATCATGAACAACGGAACAACCGTACCCACAAATTTCTCTCAAATCGATCAATGGGCGAGAGATGTCCCACCATATAGACCTTTGATCGCGAGATATGCCAGACCGGAGCACAGGAACAACGCATGGGGCCCAAATCCTCACCTGAAAAAGATCAGAGAAAGAGCAGAAGAAATCTTGACGACAGGCAGCAGCAGCAGCAGCAACATCCAACAAATGGTAAAATTCCACATCAATTCCAAACCCGGAACAGGAGCCGATACAAGACCTATCGAAGGTGTACTCATCCCAAAAAACGACGAGCCGCCCAGGGGTTGTAGGAATGTGGTATGTATTGGAAGGACGGTTTTCAATCGTATCAAAGACAACAACAACAACAACAAGATAATAGGAGTCCTCGATCAATTCCACTTCTCAATCCTCCTGATCCACGAACTATCCCACGTTTTGGAAAATGTCTTTACGGGGATACGACGACCCGCCGAAACCTTCTATCAAGACTCCAATCTCTCGGAACGAGGCTTTGAATTGGAATCAGCAGTCTTTGGAGGAGGAGGAGGAGGAGGAGGATTATTGAACGCGACATGGAGTGCCAGGTTGATGGAAAGTCGAAGAGGTGAGTTTTGTTCTCAAGCCAAAGCGACGCAGCAAGGTCTGCCGATACTGGTATTGTATAGCTGGCCTTCGAGGATTTATATGGATATGTATCGTGAACGAAGATTGAAGATGGGTGTTAGGCCTGTTGCTCCGACTAGACATTCAAAGGTAAGTCGGGTTCCGATTTCTTTTGTGGAAGATCTCTTCACGATGGAGTACTGGACACAGATTGAAAGATCGGGTGCAGCATCGCTTGGGGTTCCTGTGAAGGCAGTGTGGTATGCGAGATGGAGTCCTTCTTGGGACGAAATTCAGCCTTGGATGTCACAACACGAAGCTCAGACGGGGGCCGCGTTGAATAGTCCCAAGATCGTTCAGTGAGTCAGCTTGAAGATAACCAATATTACCCCTTGCAATACGACACACAAACTAGATAGAAGTAGGTACAGACTGGGTATTTGCTGCTGCTTTTCACTTCGCTGCTCCTCATACCCGCTTGTCACGCTCAAAAGTACAAAGGAACTTGCTTTCTTCTTTCTCTCACAAAGTGGTGTCTCCTCCACAATATACCTCATTCCATTTCGCAATGTTGTCTTGAAGCTGCTGTCGCTGTAGGACTTGTAGTATCCCATGCGGGCTGTCCGGTACGGTCTCTAGTTTGGAACTGTGACATGCTTGCGCTCGTACAGATGCTCTTGGTTCTTGTGCCACGAATTTTCGCCCTTCTATGGGTGAGACGCGCCAGCATCAGTCTCATCATCCTCGACCAGAATGTGCTGAGTGCCCATTGGTGTCTGTTCGCGACCCATGCGACTTTCGAGCTCCTTGAGTTGCGACTCACGAGCCAAAAGCTCTTGTCTCTTCTCGTTGATTTCGCGCTGCACCTTGAGCTCGATCTCGCGGAGCTTCTCTTCCTCGCGACGCAGTTGCTCTTCCTTCAGGCGCACAGACTGCGAAGCAAGCGATTGTGGGTCTAGGCTGTCGCTCTCCGTATTGATACCCGCGGCCTCGTTAGCACTAGCAACACTCTTGCTAAGCTTCTCGGTACGGTAGTTTTCGTAGAGGAAGTCGTGGGTTATCTCCTTGAGATCTGCAAGATGCGAGTGGAGGAGGGCAGAGCGGATGGCGAGGAAGTCAGAATGTCTTGGGTTCTCGACCTCAACAACACCCCATGGGTACTGGCGGGCTCGGACGCGCTTGCCGTCGATTTCGATGACCTCTTCAGATCCGACAATGGCGAATGGCATGAGACCGCGAAGCTCGGCGTTCTCCTCGACAGTGTCCTCGTCGTCCTCCTCGATGTCGTACGGGAAGTTATAGACTGGAATGCGGTAGTGCTCAATGTCCTCCATGATGAGCTTCTTGCTCTCAGCGAGTTCGAGCGGTGTGAGCGAGTCAGCCTTGCCAATGACTGGGATAACGTTGACACGAGGGCTGAGGCGGCGCATCAGCTCGATGTCAAGTTCTCGAAGGCCGTGGCCTGTAAGAGGCTAACGGTTAGTGGGTTCTGGTATGTCGGTGTAGAGAAACGTACCAGTCGGTTGGACGAAATAGAGAAGCACGTGGACTCTGTTGTCACGGAACCGCGGGTTACGCTTGATCCTGCTCTCCTCGGCCAAAATGTCATCGTATTGTCGCTCAAGATAGCTGGAGATCTCGCTGAACGAGGCCTCGTTGTCGATGCTATCGCCAAAGCCAGGTGTATCAACGATGGTCAATGACACTCGCGTGCCTTCCTCATCAAGCTCCAACTCAACCGTCACTGGCTTGATCTTGACGCCTTCCTCGAGGTGCGCGGTCGTCGGGTCGTCGGCGTCAAGTGGTGTCAGGACCTGCCTGCCGCAGAGAGTGTTGACGAAGGTGGTGCGGCCGGTACCTGAGGCACCGCAGACCATCAGGCAAAACTGGATTCCCTTCTTCACATTCTTCTTGCGGCGCAGCTTGATTGCGGAGGTTGAGGTAGACATGCTGATGCTGCGCTGTGAGCCTGTGCCGTGCAAGGAAGCTATCCTGTGCGCTTTTCTCGACTCTGTCGGCGGGTGTTGGCGTGGTGGACGGCTGGGAGCTGGGAATGGCAATCAGCACTCGAGGTCGGCGATGCACCGGCTTCTGGCATTGCGTGTTTCCGAGGGGGGATAGGTGAAAACTCACCTGCGCTCTCACGGGCAGACGGCAGTGTTGTATCACCAAGGAATTGACGCTGAGCTGCAGGAGGTGAAGTGGTTGGCAGGTGCTCGCTGTCGGCCATTCCAGGGGCTTGCAGGGATCCATGTGCAACGGCCGCGGCTGCCGGGTGCCACCGATTCGTCCGCGGTCCATGTCACATGATGATGATCTTGGCGCGCTGGCTGGCAGATGATGGATGGTATCATGTGATGCATGATGGATGGTATCATGTGATGCGTGATGGATGGTATCATGTGATGCATGATGGATATTATCATGTGATGCGTGATGGATGGTATCATGTGATGCATGATGGATATTATCATGTGATGCGTGATGGATGGTATCATGTGATGCATGATGGATATTATCATGTGATGCATGATGGACGGAGGTGATGAGTGAAAATGAGTAGATGATGAAGTGCTGGCAGTAATACCATAGTCATGAATACACGACAGGCCATACAGCCCTCGGCCGTCCCAAATGTCCTCTCCGTCGCCTTCTCCTCCTCCCGGAAGCGCTTCGTCACGGGCTTGACTGATGGCCTGCGCATCTTCCGCACCGATAATTGTCTGACCACCCACCACCCTGCCTTGCCCCCAACAACCGTCGCCGAAGCCCTGGATGACCGATATATCGCATTTGTCTCGAGACACAAAACACCACACACGCCAGGCCCGAATGTGCTCATCTTCTGGCACGCACTTTGGCATCGGGAGCTCAGCAGATTCGACTTCTATGAACCTGTGCTGGGCGTGAGATTGACGTCGAAATGGATGGCAGTTGTGCTCGCTGAACGCACGATACTGTTTCAGTATCAAGACATTGCTGAGCCTACCAGAGACATTGCTCCACTAGAACTACGAGCCCCAAATCTGCTGCATTCCATCCATCCCACAGCGCCAAACCCTTTCGCACTGGCATGCCTGACCAACGATGCACTGCTTTTGCCTGCTCAGACGATCGGCCAGGCCCAGCTGATCAACTTGCAGCCGCGCACCTCGACTGCAAAGCGCCTTCTACGCGCTCACAACTCATCACTGAGGTGCATCGCGCTTTCTCAGGACAGCTCCCTGATGGCTACAGCAAGCGAGCAGGGCACACTAATCAGAGTATTCAGCATAGCGAGTCTAGACCAGGTGGCAGAGTTCCGACGCGGTATGGACCATGCAGTCATTAATGCTCTCGACTTCAGCCCGGGCAATCGCTTCGTAGCCTCCACCAGCGACAAAGGAACACTTCACCTGTTCGACCTGAGACCTTCCAATCCTACGCATGCCGCAGCTTCACCGAAAGACCGTGATAGCGATCATCGCAAACACCGCAAATCGCAATCCTATGCGACCCATCGCATGTCAGCTGGCTACGATAAAGAGTCAGTCTCTGCCTTCTCGGTCGGCCGCTCGTCACCAGCCCCTTCTACAGCAGTCGGAACTGGCGCTGGTGCTGCCGGCTATCACGGTAGCGTGCAAGAGTACTATGGACTCCGGCCTCCTCCCGTATCCGCATCACCGCCCGCACTAGATGCAGCCGTGTCTGCAGTGGCTGCATTGAAAGCTAGCCCATTGACGCCTCGTGCCTTCCGCGACCTTCGCAGTGTAGCTTCCGCACCTTTCAACACTGGCGAAGACCCTCCGCACTGGCAAGGAGGGCCTTCGCATAGCTGGACGACGGCACCAAACGGCACGAGGAAACGAATCAAGAATCCGATCCTACCACTCCCGAGCGAGCCATCTGGACGACCACCCAAGGGAATCGTATCTTTCGCACCTGCTTCGAAGGACAGGAGCGATGATCAAGGCGCAATTCTGTATGTAATTGGAGGAGGCAGTGATGCTCGCTGGGAAATGTTTGAGGTTGTGCCCGCAGCATCTGCAGACGGAAGTCCAGGCTGGGCATTGATCAATCGAGGTTTCAGAAAATATCTGACTCGACAGTTTGCAGATTGACGGATAGACTGCATTTGAAGGTGTGTTTGTGTGTGTGTGTGACAGGATCATCAAACAATTGGCAGAGCATTCTGTGCAAGCCAAAATTATGCCGAAGGGAAGCAGAGACGGTCATCAATCCGAAACGAATCCAAGCGGAAATTATGGCTGCACCGAACCACTCTAAACGAGAACGTCACTCTATACCACACGCCAAGCCGTATCATTTCAAAAAACCGCCTTTTCCACGTGGCAGCCAAACTACTATAAGCATATGTAATCCCGCTAGGAATCAAATTGTAGGTACTTCAAATCCCCATCCCACCCAACATTCATTCATTCAAACGTCGCCGACCGCAGTCCTCTCATCACCCCGTCCTTGAACAACATTGGGCACGTCTTCCCCATGAAATCCCCCCTCCTCACCTCCCTCGCCCTTCTGGTAGCATCAGTATCAGCAACCCTCGACCCAGCCCTCTCGAATTCCAAAAACCGTTGTCCAACAACCTACAACTGCGAAGCAACAAAAATTTCAAAAAACATTCAAGCAGCTGAATGTTCTCATAATACCAGAACGCACGAAGATCAGGTAAGAAAGAAAGAAAGCGACTTTACTCTCTCTCTCTCTCTCTCTCACAAAAAAAAGCTAATTTTTGGGGAAAACTTAAGACCTTTGCAGTCTTCATCACAGATCACCAATACGATGACTCTCACGGTGCTCCGTATGGGACTTGTTCGGCATATACTTGTGAACCACCAGCTACACCAGGTAAACACCCCCCCTTTTTTTTCTTTTTACTTCCTGATCCTCATCAAGGCTTGGAATACCTACCACTAGCCCCGCTCATCGTTGATCTTCGCTGACATGCTTGTTTTGATCAGGCCAAATGAAAGACGAAATCGATTGCTGGACGTTTTTCTGGGAAGACGGATATGGGAATTCCGAGGGTGAAGGAGCGGGATGTATCAAGTCTCCTGATGATGGGACTTGTGGGTGTGAGAATAGTGATGGGGAGTTTATTTATGGATCCGACGACTGCGAGTAGAGGCATCCATGCTCGATTACAGGGTATGGCAGGCTTGTCTGGAAAGGGATGGCAGGTTTTGGAGCGAAAAAGGGGATTTGAGACTTTCGGGGTATCTAAGGCGTTAGATCTATGGACGCTGAAGTGCTCTGTCACTGTTTCGCTTCTCCTTTGCTTGGCTTTGTTGGAGTTGCGTTTTGACTTGATGCGCCTCCGCCTTTCTTCATCAAGGACTGGAAGTACTCTTCCAACTTCGCAGTATCGAGTGGCTCTTTACTGTCTGACAGCTTTGGAGACGTCACGCCAGGAGTGCCACTCGATGTCTTCCTGTCATCTCCGGTATTATTGGCGTCGCGATGGGAGCGAGCAGGAGACTTCGGCGTCGACGTTCGTGGCGTTGGTGACAGTGGCGAGTCTGATGCCTGAGTCGGCCGCTTCAAGCGATCGAGCGCTGCTTGGGCGGTCATTGTATCGTAACTGACACCTCCCACGTTGAACGAAACTTCTCCCAACTCGCCGAGTGCTCCGGTCGACTCGCCAGCTGGTAAACCAACAAAACGACCTCCACTGCCGGAGAGACTGGTGTTCGAGACGCCGCTGTGGTGACCTCTCGATTCTCTTTCGCGATCTTGCGATTCTAACTGCTGTAGATGCTGACGCATTTCCGCCAAGAAGACTTGGTCGGGTTTTGTGGTGACCTCTATCTGAGGTGGTTTTGGAGCTTTGTGAGCCTGAGGATCTAGCACTCGCTGCTCATACGTTCGCACAGCAGATGGTGGCAGCTTCGACGGTGATAGAGGGGTTTCCGGAAAGTCCTCGTTCTCATCCACCGGCGAGCTCTCGTAGACTTCAGCGCCTCCATTTGCTTGCTTGACCTCAACCGCTGTCTCTGCAGACTTTTGTTCGGGGGCAGGCTTAGGTGGTCGAGGCGGCTGAAGATCTGCAAGCCACCCGTTCACAATGTCTTCTGGAGAGAAGGTCTCGCTTAGAGTTCTGATGAAAGCTGGGCTATCCCACCCTGCTGGAATGACAATTGCCATTCGATCCATGAACTCGTGCTTTGGTGCCAGCTCTTCCCGCCTCTCCGCCCCTGAGCTAGACCTTGCCCTTCTTGGACTTAGTGTCGTCAGGTCCAAACCCAGCGAGTTGAACACGACCTTTTGCTGTTCGCTCAGCGGCCCTCCCGCTTGCTGCGGCGGAGCAGTGGAAGTAGTATAGATCAGTGCGCTGAATGGGTGCAATGGCAGAATCGCTGTGCGCAGACATTGCGAAATGTAGTCGAAGTCCTCCTCCTTATAGCCTTCTCGGAACAAATCCTCCTGTGCCTCTGTGTGCTGGACGACTACGGTAATCCCAAGCCGAGCCTCTTTCAGCACGTCAAGAGGATCGATTGCAGGTACGCCAGGCTGTAGCAAAGACTGTGCGAGTAGCTGCAGCCATCGTGTGAGCTGTTGTAGAAACTGCCAGGGCTGCTTCCAACTCAGTAGAATGCAGACAGCAGGCTTTCGTTCCTCCACTGAATCCTTTCCGCCATCAAGCTCTACGTCAGCAATTTCATCCTCCTCCTTCTGCTTCTGCTCGTTCTTAAGAAGCCTTCGCAGCGTACCTACATATTCTTCCTTGGCATCTGGCAGGGTATGTATCTGCACGCTGGCGACTTCCTCCGCCTCTGTACCCAGCACTTGCACACCAGTTCCGCTCTGTTGTGGCGGCGAGTAAAGCGTCACGTGGCCATATCCGTAGGCATACTGGTTGCTCAGGCGCAGCTCCCCCTTGGCCCGCTGCTGTTTGCGTTCCTGGTTCCTGCTTGGCGGTTGCGCGAGAGGCGGTCTGGTGAGCGTCGACACGAAGTGCCGCTGGTCATCAGGAGATGCGCCGCATATCAGTAGCTCTCGATGTTGTACCGCTTGGGTTTTGCTGCGGGATTGAGCTTCGCGGGTCTGTCGCAGGAGATTCGACCAGATGTCTGTCCGTTGTTCCTTCTTTCGCTTTTGTGGCCGTTCCGCAAAGTTCGATCGAGACATGACCGTCGATGCCATGTCGCTAGCTCTGCTCAGGTACTGCGATCGAGCTGATCCAGATCCAGATCCTCTTGCTCATGCTGTGCGATGTCAGGCAGAGAAGACGCGCCGGGGCAGGCCAAGGCCACGCGAAGTGGTGCAGGGATTACAGATCAGACTTTCGGCACGGTGTGACGATAAGCTTCTGTATCGGTCTTGGCGGTACCGGGTCTTGGCACCTCCGACACACCGGGCGCTGTGCTCAATGCCTGCCCACCTCGCCATAATCAACGAATATGCCAGTCTTGTCCAAAAGTCTATTCGACACCGAGCATTTGCCTGTCTGGTCGTCTTCTCTTGGTATGCCAGGTTGAAGATGGGAGGTTGTTGGCGAGGCCCTCTCCTTTGTGTGCTATCAACATCCTGGGCGCGCGAAGAATACTGTAGCTTCAGCTTCTCGAAGGATGAGTATCCTAGTCTTCACCTCCTGCATATAATGCGGAATCCCCTTCATACCTATCACAGTAGCACCACCAGATTCCTTCGCCGCCAACATGATACTCCCGGAGGAGCTGCTGACACATGTCTTTGGCCACTTGGACCAGCGAGACGATCAATGCAGCCTTCTGAATCTCCGTCTGGTTAGCAAGGCTTTTCGTCGCCTGGTTGATCCGTTGATCTGCATTGTGCTCGATGGAACTCCGGAGACCAAATCCGACGTGGACCTCAGCGGCTATCCGAATCGACTGATAGCCATGAGAGATCCTGAGGTGCGCGAAAAATTACGACCCAAATTCTTACAACTCAAGGAATGGGCAGAGAAAGTCTCCCAGCAACCATGCCTGGCGCGGATAATCGTAAAAGAGGCCAGATTTGGCCATATGCATCCACGACGCGAGCCTGATGCGTACACACCTGGGTCCGTTATGGCCATGTATGAGCGACTCTCAACACCGATCGATATGTGTGCCTATCTCCGACAGCAGGTGTTATCGCGATTGGCCGAACATCACGAGAAAGGCCATGTCGCCATAATTCTGTCACTATGCCATTCGTTGGAGACCTTGGACTTTGCCTTTGGCTTTGAAGCCAGTGGCAGGCTTCTGACGCGCTACTTTCAGTTCATTGCTGAGCGACACTTGGCTCACTATGCTGGCTTAAGCCCGGCTTTTCCAGTGATGGGCTCTATCAAGACGCTCAGGATTGGTGTCTCGACTTTCAACTACTGTACGGGAGTTTCAGATGCGCTTACAATGCTCACCCTGCCGCGACTCGAGGAGCTGACTATACGTGGGCTTGCCGACAATCGAAGCCACAGCAATCACGTCCTACCTCCTCTAGACGGCATCGCCCGCAATCGCAATGTTAAACTACGCCTCCACTTCGACTCGTGTATGCTGAGCGGAGAAGGCCTATCGCACATTCTTGCTGCGTGCACATCTATCTACTCCCTGACCGCTCGATGGCGAGGCGGTCTATGGACGGAACACCTCCAAAATCCCCCGCTTGGAGACGCTATCCGAGAACATGGGTGGAAAATTCGGCGCATTCATCTGGACACTACGCCATGCTGGATTGGGGTTGGTAGGAATCACACACCAGAGGAGCCTTTTGGAAGCTTTGCAGATATTCATTCGAAGATGCTGGCAATGCCTCGAAGCACTTTTCCAGTGGATGGTCTTTGGCTCCCTTCGCATATCATCAGAGGGAGGCACGTCGCAGGACAGCTTCCTCCAAGTCTTGAGGAGCTGTATGTGCTTGGGGCTGACGACGGAGCTGGATTTGATGCTCTACTCAATCATCCGGACCTTCCATATCTGCAAAAAGTTGTCTGCGTGCCATGGCTGCGGAAGTCTGTCCGTCAGGGTTGGAGAGGGTTCGGAGACACCACTTGCATCAACTATTGGAAGACCACTGGATTAGAGATTGACAGTCTCGCCTCGGCTTGATTTTTTCCGTTCAAGCTGATCTCAACCGAGAGCAAATTTCAAGTCGACGCACTTGGGACAGAACTTGTATTGTTGCGCCACGTTTCTACGTTTCTTTACTCCCGAGAACGTGCAGTCTAGCCTATCGACCAACCGGAATTACGGGATCTACAGGCTCCAGCACCTTGTCACATCATGCCTGTGACAAGACATGACCCTGATACTGTACTGCATTAAGCCGAGCGTGATCGCTGGGCAGATCCCCAGAACAGGACGATGGCACGATGCAGCGCTGAAAGCTTGTCCCAGCAGCACATGGTCAGAAAAAGGGCCAGGCGATCACAGGCAAGCTGCGAACACACTACACGTCTTTGAACGTCGCATAAGCAGAATGTGCTGTACGAGAGCTCTTATGTGTGATCGACCTCCGCTCGCC